>CAUYPK010082955.1:0-43906 GCA_963574355.1 Loris lydekkerianus
TGAAGCTAAATTATAGCTTTCACATGAAGGCTATAACCCAAGTATAGCACAAGACTATGGGGAAAGGGCCAAGGAAGGGGAAGGGAGGGGGGAGGTTCTGGTGGAGGGAGGGTAATGGGTGGGGCCACATCTATGGTGCATGTTAGAGTGGGTACAGGCGATTGCACTAATATACACAGCTATGATTTAACAATAAATAATAATAATAATAATAATAAAAAACAGGTAGAGTGGGGAGAAAGCCAAATTAGAATTCACAGGAAGAAACGAGATTTTTTTCGAGACACTGTCAACTGGACGTCTTTGTTTTATTAGCATAAATTGTTAATTCAGCACCAAAAATATGCATAGGTCTTTGTCATACAAAAAAAATCATCAGGGCAGCACCTGTGGCTTAAGGAGTAGGGCGCTGGCCCCAGATACCGGAGATGGCGGGTTCGAACCCTACCCCGGCCAAAAACTGCAAAAAAAAGAAATCATCAACACTGCAAGAGACTGTCCCAAACCAAGACAATGTCTTTCTCGATTTGCACAGCGCTGCGCTGTTTCCAGAGCTGGTCACAGACTCACAGGCGGAGCCCTGATAATTGGGAGCTCTGGAGTCTGTGCCCTGATGGGGCCGGCGTGACGCGGGAAGATTCCACTTCATTGCAGCTGTGCCCCTAATCACAGATAAACACTGCTGAGTCAATTATAAGTGCCTGGTAACAGAAGTTAGTAACATTTAACATTCTTAACAATTGCATTCCCAAAATCAATCAAACTTCTTCAGAAGTCACCTTGGAGAATCCAGAGGCCTAAGCCCGGCTTTGGGGATTTATCCCATCAGTCTTCCCTGAGCTATTCCCTGTCATCCCTCACTGGATGGAGCGTGTGCTAGGGGGACCCACTTGTCCTGGCTCACCAGGGACTTTCCCAGTGTTAGTATTGGAAAGTCCAGTCTCCTGGTCACCCTGTGTGGACCCCATGCTCTGAGTCTGTCACCGCCCTTTTCGTCATCTCTTCGGCTTTGCTCCTAGTGATCGTTGCTTGGACTGTCACCTTTGAGGAATGTGTTTGGTTTTGCTGGCCAGGCAGGCTGCCTCCATCAGAGCAGTGAGGTCACAGTGACTTTACTGTCATTCTGTGGGCTCATCAAGGTCTTTCTGACCAATTCCTTCAGTATGCAAGCTGGCTGGGGCCATTTCTGAAGCTCTGCCTACTGTGTTGTCAAGAATGGCGACATTACCTCTCTTCCACCAAATGGCTTTATCTACTGGTTTATCCGGCTGTCCATCTGTCCATCTGTCGTCCCTCTTTTACACCCTACCTCATCGCCTTCCTTTCTGCCCATTGGTGGCCATATCAATGCACTAATGCTTTGCATTTTTTCAAAGTGCGTATTATTGTTGCTTTGCGTGCACACACACCTTTATACAGATATTAAGTGCATCTTTTTAAAAGTGAATCTCTTGATGGACCTCACATATGTCTATATACACAGCCACCGACCACACCAAGGTATAGAAGACTGCCGGCAGTCAGGAGGCTCTCTCATGTCCCTCTCAGCCCAATACTCTCTCCCCTACCTAGAAGCAACTACTTTCTGACTTTTATCACATTAGATACATCTTGCAAATGTTTTAAATTTACATACATGGTCTTGTTATATGTGGTATCTTGTCCTGTTTCATAATTTTTTTCAAGTCCTGTGTTGTTTAGATCCATCATGTCGCTAGTTTTTCATTTTACCCGTGACTTATAGCTCATGTGTAAGACTTCCTGGGGGTCCTTCCTGTTCCCACCTGTCCACTGCCCAGGCGGCCTTGACTGCAGTGGCCGCCGTGCGAATGTCTCCAGAGAGTGTGTACACACGGGAATCTGCGGGATTCCTTAGTTTTCCTCCTCCCACACCCTTTATCTGACTCACAAGATTCCTGCTTGCCCTTAAACACACTGAAGGCAACACTGGTGACTGCAGAAACTCTGAGAAAGGTCTTTAAAGAAAGCCACAGGAAGGAAACAAAACTGAGAGGAGACTCCCGCCAAGTCTGGCCATCCTGCCTCTTTTGTCCTCTTATTTGTGTTGTTGTCAGAACCAGTGGCTGGGAACATGGTGGCTGCAGCCCAGGAGGGCACAGCTTGTTTTCATTTGGCTTCAGATGCATCTAGTTTGCGAAAGATTCATGGGGTGTCATAAAAATGTGATTTCCCTGCGGAGCCAAAAGTTTATGGAGAAAATAGATGAAAAGGCAAAGATGGCGGAGATGTCTGTCTGTGAGGCCCAGTGACCCACCCTGACGGGACCGACTTGCTCAGGAAACAGCAAATCCTCCTCATCCTGTGCAATTTTGGGAAGATCAGGAAGGTTATACTGAGGGGGATTTAGTAGCTGAAGTTGATAGAAAAAGAAAATAAATGAATAAAAGAAAATAATCACTGTCCTCTGAGTACAGCATGAAAAATATCAACATAACCCTGATTCATAATAATTCAAACCAGATGAAGACAGCTTCATATGCAGCCCTTTGCACCAATTCCTAGGATTTGTAGTCAATTATTGTGGAAGTGGCATTAGCAGAATTCAGAGAGACAGAGTGGACTGTGGCCATGTCCTCAGCACCCAGGCACACCGCTACCGGAGGGAGAGTGAGAGTGATGGGCCCAGGCAGGCAGGACTGTGGCCTCATCTATATTTTTCCATGTCTCAGTTACATGATTTGGGGGTAATCACCTTCCCAGACTTTCAGCTTTCTCTTCTGTAAAATGGGGATAATAACTGTGCCTGCCTCGCAGAGTTAGACACTCACAGAGTTCTTGATGCTGAGAGACACTCACTACATGGGAGTTCTTTGCTGCTTTCTACAGAGCAAGTCACAAGGTCCCATCCAGCAATGACCAGGGAGACCCTGGGTCAAGGCAGATAACACTGGAATCTTTGAGGTCCATCCCTGGTGAGTTTATGGCACATTTACCCCTTTTCAATGATGTGCTCATGTCAAGACATTTGTCCTACAGAAACAGGTGCACCCATTTTGGGGAGAATGCAGCACTGTCTCAACAGTGAAAGAGTGAAAACAATCTAGATGTCCACCCAAAGGTCAATGTTAAATGAACCATCGTGCATCCATTCAATGGGACATTCTGCCATGCTCAAAGGGCAAGGAGGGAAGTGTGGCTGAGTCCTAAAAGAAAAGTACAGAACAGCATTTCTCAGATGTCTGCATTTTTATAGAAATAAGGAAGAAACCAATAGTATCTTCAAGGTGAGTGTGAAAGAAAATTGTGAGAAGAGAGTTTATCAAACAGCTGATTTTTTCAGGGGAAGGGGTATCATGAGAAAACCTGTCATGTTACTGGCCAAGGTGGGGCCCTGTGGGAATGGAAGAGGCAGGACACTTTTCAAAGCCTGAGCTGGATCTATGCGGCAGCCTGGGACATATCCCAGGGGGCTCACCCTTTCCTCGCAGAGCGCGCAGCACTCTTCTGGCTCGTGACAAATCCAAGCTAAATCTTTCACAGTTAATCACTCACTGGGGCTGTGATTAAGCCAGGGCTGGACAAGGGAGGTGAGACCTCCTCCATGAGACCCTCAGACAGGAGAGCCAGCTCAGGGGATAGAGTATTGACCAAGCCACTCTGGGAGGAAGGAAGACCTGATGGGTGCCATTCGCAGTCTCCATGGACATGGGCAGCTGTGGAAGTTTATGAAGCTGATATAAGTGCCAGGACCAAGGGTACCTTCTGAGTAATGCCAAAGGCATCTGAGGGTTTAGGAGGAACTCCCCCCATCAGAAGAGCATAAGTGCTAATAAAGAGAAAGGGAATGCATTTGAGCGCCATCCCGCTGGATCTTAAAATGTGTATGTGTTTTCTTCCCTGCACCAGTTGAGAGGATCGTGTTTGAAGAGCCGGGAGTGGGAGTGTATGAGAATGTGGTGCTCTGGGTGGAAAGTCTGCATTCCCTGATTGGAAGCATCTGTGGGACTTGACTGTTTAGAGAAGCAGAAAATGTGGTGTCTTTATGGTGTTAAGGTTATTTCCGACGAATTCCTGCCACCCAGGAACCACTTCTCAATCCACCCAGACATCCCAGACGTACAGGGTTTGGAGGAGGTCTCTGTTCATCCCTCTAAGTCAATATCTAGATGCTTTTTTCCCTGGAAGTGTTTGAATGCTTCCATTGTTGTGTGAGACTTTGAGTGTCCAGACCTTGTAGACTCATTTTCTCTCCCCACCCCCCGGAGTGATTGGGTCACTCATGCTTCCCAGCAGAGAAATTATCCCTTTAAAATCTTCCATGATCTAATTCTCAGGAGCCCTGGTATAAACAGGAGGCTTCAAGCAGGGTCTGAAAAGTTTCTAGAATGATAATTAGGTTAGGAGACAATGATTTGGAACAGATCCTGCACCCATCCAGTTGAGAAAACAATAGTACCCATCTGAAAAGGTTATATTTTTTAGCAAATGTTTTTACTTAAACAATTTTTTTTTATTTTACAATAATTTCAGATATATGGAACGTTGCAACGATAGTGCAGTGAGTTCTTGTAAGCCTTTTGCCCAGTTCCATCTGTCATTAACATCTTGCATTTCTAGAGGACATTTGTCCCAGCTGTAAGGCTAACACTGGTCCATAACTGTTAGCTCAATCCCACAGCTTATTCCAGTCTCCCGGTTTTTCTCCTGACATCCCTTTTCTGGCCCATCCCATCCGCGACCTCATATTACATTCACCTGTCACGTCTTCTTAGGTTTCTCCGGTCTGTGACAGTTTCTCATACTTCCCTTGGCTTTGATGAACTTGGCAGTTTTGAAGGGTATAGTCAGGTATTCTGTGGCATATCCATCAATGTGGGTTTATTTGATGTTTTTCTCATATTAGACTGAGGTTATGAGTTTTGGGGAGGAAGGCAGCAGAGATGAATATCCTTCTCACCCCAAGAGCATGTCAAAGGTGGTTGTGCTGTCAGTGATGCAGCTGTCCTTGATCATATAGAAATATTTTGAGGATTTTGTGCTATCACCCACATAAGGTACATTTAGGACATAGCAAATCCATAACGATCAGACAGATTAGTTGAGTACTAGTTGCTTATTTAGGATTTTTTTTCTTTGTCGGGTTATGTGTTGATTTCAGATAAAGAATCAGACTCAACTTTTGTTTTTAAGGAAGTTGATCTGTGGTTCAGCTTCTTTCCAGCAGTCATTTCATTCTTTGGAGTTAGGACTGAAACTATTGGCAGCCGGTGTGTTTGGGGAACCAGAATATGAACCACCATTGCAATTTCTGGCCTGGGATGAACAGCCCAGTAAACAAAGGGACAGAATCTTGCAGAGTAACTGCTCGGCGTGCAGCAAAGGGTAGTCGCCCACAAGAAAGGAGGAGGCAACTCTGTACTAGCAGATGCCCTTGGGAGAGTAGGGTGCTGAGATGGACCCCTCTGTGGCTCTTTTATCAACTTCCTGTGCAATGTGGAAGAATACTTCCCAAACACCCTTCTTCATTTTCCTATATGTAAAATGAAGACAGCCACTTTTGGCCCTTCTCCTCAAGTCCTACTCCACCTAGCCAGTGTCTAAGGCCTTGGAGTGTTCAACAGGCACAAAGACAAAAGACCAGCCCTTAAAAAGCTCATGGTCATAGAACATGAAAGACTCAAAAGGGACAAAACACACCACTGTGGAAGTTTCGCTTCCTCCGGGTGGCCTGCTAAGCAGAATGAGGAAAGGTTCCTTCGTCTTCCGTAAGTAATAGGCGAATTTTACATGGCAGGTTTCCAAACAAGAAGCAACACGGTCCGTGTGACTCCTTCAAACTCAAGCTCATCACGTCCTTGCTCTTCCCTGCTGAAATCTCTTAGGAAACAGTCCAGCAACTTGTTTCGATTCAATGAACCTTATGGTTTTGAAAGGGGCATCTAAAAAGTCTGTGATATCTGTTTTCTGGGGTTCTTTCGTTCCAGGGAACATGCACCTGAACACCAATGAGTTTTTAATTTTTTGGCTGAGGAAGAAGCAGTGATGCGTGTGTGTGCTCGATACGCCTTTTGCTCTTTGCAATTACAGGAACACTTTGAGTTACCTCCTTCTAATCGGTAGAGAGCCCAAGCCATATTCAGGATCACAACTGAAAAACAGGTACTGGGGAAATCAATTTTCCTTTCCTCAGGACAAGCAGAAGATGCTGGCTTCACACAATGATCAGCTCCCTTGTCTTAGGACTTCTAGAAGTTCTGAAGCTCAGCAGACACTCTCTCAGCAAACCCCAGACACCTACACGGGGCGCCATATTGCACAGCGTATGTGCTTAACCTCTTACAGTTTTACATTGATGCCATTTATAAATTGCATACATCCCAGCTACCGTTTTCTAGAGAAATGTTTAAACACCAGAGAAATATTAACCAGTTCTGAGAACAATTCCATAAGACAACAGAACATCAAAGGGCTGCAGACTCTTGTTCACTCCTCCATTGATGAGAAAAACATGTTCTGCCTGGGAAGAAAGGTGGGCAGCCCCAGAAGGATAAAACATACAACAGGACGCACACTGAGTTTCGGTTGGTGGCCATCTGAGCAGAGTCCACACAAGGGCCCAGGAATATGCCACTCGTTGAAGGTTCCCACCATGCATACTAGTTACTGGAGCCAATGGATTCCTTGTTCTGTTTGAACTTCTCTGAGTTGAGTCTTATCTCTTGTCATCTAAAGATTCTCCTGTGATTACCACTATATAAAGGGTTGCCCAGTAAAGGTTTGTTGTCTGACCGACTGAATGCTTTAAATTTAAATGTGCAGCCCAGTGCACCAAGGCGTCCCAACCTTGGCACACTGACACTAGGACCAGACACCTCTTTGGGGTGAGGGGCTGCCATGTGCATTGTCAGCTGGTAGAAGCATCCTTGAGCTCTCCCCATTAGATTCCAGCAGCTACGAGCATCCCCTCCACACCAGTTGTAACAATCAAACATGTATCCTGACAGTGCCATCTGTCCCCTGCCTGGGGTACGAATCACCCCCATTGGAGAAGCACTGATGTAAACAAACCTACCATATCTCATTTTGAAAAATGTGTTGCAAAAAGTACGATATGAATTGGATGGGAACACCAAGAAAATAAAGTAAGATGAAATAGAGGAAAATGAAAGTCAAGATTTGTCTCCTCGTGTTATGTATGTCTTAGAAAAGATTTGCCATCTTCAAATGGAGATGCTGAGCCTGATCAGAGCCCTTTACATCCCAGTTTCCTCTGGGAGATGAATTGGTTTCACTTGCCCAAGGCTGCCGGCCCCCATCCACCCACTGGTCTGTCTGGAGTCATTTAATTTCTTCCTGAACACTTCCCATCTTGCTCAAATTTGTACCCTGTCTCTGTCTATTCTCTCTCTTAATAATAAAGGAGTTGGAAGTAGGTAGAAGTTTTGCTTATCATCCTAATCTCACTTGTTTATTTAGAATCCTGAATTCCTCTTGAGATGACAGATCTGCTGTCTGCCAAAGTTATGCAGCTGACTGTTTATAAAGGCTCCTGTAATTAATTGGATTCTGTCACTAGAATGCATGCTTTCTTTTCCTTCCCTCTGCAGGTGTGAAGAGCTCAGAAATGGCCTTGAGAGGTGGAAGCTTCCAGACAGGTCAGCCTGAGGGGACCAGACCTTTTAGGCCAAACCTTTAGCACCTTCGCTTTTTATAATTGGCTTTTGATGTTGGGCCTGGTTCCCTAAGTACACAATCATCTCCTCTGTTGAATCTGGACAGCTTTGAACCTTCATTACACTGCAGAATTGGTCTCAGCTTATTTCAGAATTATTGTTTCTCCAAGCTTATTTAGACAACCTCTGGCCTCCTTTTTGGTTTATGTAAGTGTCTTCCCATGAGACCTACGCCTCCTTCCGCAAGTGTCTAAGGCCGCTGCTAACTATGAAATCTTACTCCTATCTCGATTGTGAGACAGAACAAAGACACCCCGTCTGCCGAATCTCGCCAGAGGCAAAAAGCAACTCTACCTATACCCAATCTTTCCCACAGGGCTTCTCCGTTTCTTAGAAAAAGTGTCAGCGTTGTTGACTCTGTTGTTACAATGAAATGATAGCAAATAACAAATCTAACATCTTAGGGCTGACTGAGATCCTTCTTAGTTTTGCCTTCAATTTCACTAACTCTTTCCTGCCTGGAATTTTCTCTTTAGTCCCCTGAGACAAGCTGCTAACCATCTTCCTACCTCCTTCCTACCCCAAATGTCAGTGTCCGGGTAAAGGCGCAGGAAGGCAGCGTTGGGGAGAGCATCAGACAGTAAGAGGAGATGGTCATATATTCCTCAACGTCATGAAAAATGATAGATTTTTAAATTAATTTTATTAGCCAACACAGGAAAACAGACAACAACAAAACCCCCAGCAGGACTAATTGCTTAATATGCCAAGTTTTTCAACTAATGTCATTAAGCCAGGGGTTCATACCAGGATGAAGCCTTAAAACATATATTTAAAAACAGATTTTTCAAAGCAATCTAAGGGACTGGCACCATATTTAAGTTAAACAAGAAACAGTGTAAATAGAAAACAATCTCATTCCCTGTCACTGACAATGTACTGCAACCATTTGTCATTCAATGTATCTGAACATCAAAAGGATCCCTTAATTTGAAGTATTTTCCAAAAAGTCATTACATAATGCATTTGTTCCAAGCAAAAGCCAAGCTAGAATGGAAGCCTTTGTGGACATACCCATTGTTTTTTTTTTTTTGTTTTTTTTTTGAGACAGAGCCTCAAGCTGTCACCCTGGGTAGAGTGCTGTCACATCACAGCTCACAGCAGCCTCAAACTCCTGGGCTCAAGCGATTCTCCTGCCTCTGTCTCCTGAGTAGCTGGGATGATAGGCGCCTGCCACAATGCCCGGCTATTTTTTTGGTTGCAGCCATCATTGTTGTTTGGCGGCCCAGGGTTGGATTCCAACCCGCCAGCTCAGGTGTATGTGGCTGGCACCTCAGCTGCTTGAGGCACAGGCTCCGAGCCACACCCGTTGGTTTTTAAAATTAACATTCCCCTCAAGAGAGAGGAACTGGTCAGGGAGACCTTGGTTCTGTGCAAAGGCCGGGTAAGCTTGAAAACTATAATTCACATGACCCCAAAGGGAAGCAGAGAGACCTGCCAGAGGAATCTCAGTCACAAACTGGCACAGACATTTTTCTTCTTCTGCAGGCGAGGGATGGAATGGCCGTGTCTTCTTGCCTGGGTGTGGAGACCAAACCCCAGAAAATCAGCTCCACGAATCTGTTGAGCCAACACGACCCTCATTTCCAGTGTTCTGCCCAGGGAAAGAGTTTACAACTAAAGTGCAAAAGGTTGACAGTCTGGCCACTCCCATTGTCTGTCAGGGCATCCTGTTCTTGGAGAGTGCTGCTAGTCAGCCAGCCCTGGATTGAATCGCAGAGTGAATGCCACACTGGGGGCTGTGACCTCCCATTTCATAACCACGAGACCTTTATTCCCTTTCTTTTCTCCCAAGTATTTTTTTTTTTTTTCTAAGAGATTTAGAACATCTCATTTGCTTGAAACTTTTATTGTCTTTGAAACTCCTGCCTCCAGAAAAGCTGCAGCTGACCCCAGCACAAGGCTCACATGACATTAGCTGGTCACATTCCCAGTGCCTCGCTGAGTGCTGGGCATCCCAGTGCAGAAGGAACATGGATCAAATTTCAGGGGCCCTCCAAGGGGTCACAAGCTTGGCCTCACCCCCCCTTCCCACAGATGATGGGAGGACGATTTTGAGCGAGGTCACTGTGCACCAGTTGTGCTCTGTAGGGGAGCAAAGAGAAGGAAGGGGGTGATTTACCGTAATTACTTGTTCAAAGACGGAGGATTTCCCCTGATGCCTTTCTGGCTTTGGACTAAAGTATCTGAAAACCAACTCACTTGGCTGCTACTGACACTGGTAACTTTCTATGGTGAAAGGAGGAGCTGTTTTCTCTCCCTTAAAAAAAAATGTTTTTTAAAATTGTGATTAAAATATTCGTACATAAAATTTACCACTTCAATCATTTTTAATTGTGCAATTGTGCAGCGTTAAGTAAATTCACATTGTCATACGCTCATGTGTCACATCATGACAGAGCTATGTCTTCAGAAATGTGTCCTTGGGTGATTTAGCTGTGCAGACATCAGGGAGGGTGCTCTGTATGCACACCCAGATGGGCAGCCTGCCCGGTACACCCAGCACCCTCGGTCCAGTCCGTTGCTCCCAGGCTGCAAATCTGTATGGCATCTAACGTTACTGAATACTGCAGGCAATTATGATGTAATAGAGAGGGTCTGTATATCTAACCACAGAAAATGCACAATAAAATACAGCATTATAATCTTAGGGACCAGTCTCACATATGCAGTCTGTCACTGACCTAAAAGTCATTGTCCAGCATGTGCCTACAGTGGTCACCACCACTCATCTCCAGAACTTTTTCACCTTCCCAAACTGAAGCTCTGCACCCATTTAACACTAATTCCCATTTCTCTCCCCCCTTAGTCCTCGGCAACCACCGTCTACTTCCCGTCTCTGTAAATATGACTCTTGCAGGGACCTCGTATGAGTGGATTCATACGGGATTTGTCCTTTTGTGACTGGCTTATTTCATTTGGCATAATGTCTGCAAGTTCCATCTGTTTTGTAGCCTACGTCAGAATGTCCTTCCCTTTTAAGGCCACGTGTGGGTTTTGTGTGCACAGACCACGTTTTGTGGCCCATTCGTGGCTCAAGGGACATTCGGATCGCTTCTGACATTTGGCTTTTGTGAATAATGCTGCTACCAACATGGGTGTACAAACACACGTACCTGTTTGTGTTCCTGCTCTCAGTTTGGGGGGTTGTCTAACTGGAAACGGAGCTGCTGGATCACAGGCAGCTCTCCGTTTCTGGAGGACCTTTGCCACACCAGCTGCAGCCTCCACAGTGCTCAGGACTCCAATTTCCCTACATCTTCACCACTGCTTGTTATTTTCAGGGTTTTTTTTGTAGTACCCCTCCTAAATGGGTGTAAAGTGGTATTTCATTATGGTTTTGATTTGCATTTTCCTAATAATTCCTGATACTGAGCCTCCTTCTGTGGATGTACCGGCCATCTGTACAGTTTCTTTGGAGAAAAGTCTGTGTCCCCTTGCCCATGCAGAGCAGCGGCCCAGGGGTTGAATCAGGTTGGGCTCTCTTTTTCAGTCCCCCTTTCTGGATCTTCTTTCTTGTTACAACTATAAATTTCAGGTCATCTCAGGTCTCCACTTTAGATGTCTTCTTGATCCACATTTATTTCCAGGGAAAGATTATCCTCAGGTTTTAAATGCAGCCCATCTGCTGAGAACTCCTGAGTTCAAGTCTCCTTTGTGAGACCGTGGGGAAGTCACTGAGCCTTCCTGAGCCTCAGTTTCCTGATCCGTACAATAGTGATGCCATGACCTTCCTTGCTGCTATGCAGACTGTGCCTCGGTGCCTGCACCCAGGAAGTGGTGAGCATTATTTCAGTTTGTCTTATTGAGCTTCAGTGCCTTAAATCTTGCAGTGAGGGTTGCAGGGTCTTGAAGGAAGTCCCTCAAGACACTAACATTATTAGACGTTCCTTAATGAAGAACATTTGGGAAAAAAATCAAAACAAGGTCTCCGCGTCTCCTTGTAATTCTTGAAATCTACACACAGGGCAGGCAGCTTCAGCTACTCCCAGTCTCCCTGAAGTGTGAAGTGTGTGTACCATTTGTACTTTTTCATGTTAATATGTTTTTCCAAAGGGAATCCATCTGTCACTTCCTTTTGTCTTCAACCAATTGAGAGCAGCAATGTCAACAAATACCAGGATGCTTTCAAACTGTAAATCACTGTGGTGTTGAGATGAACAGCCTGGTGAAAATGAGCGGGTTATGTAACCCGTTCCTGGGGCCTGTTTGGTGGGCTGGAGTGGCTCAGTCCAGAATAGCATTTTCTGAGAATGGGGGTGTGGGCCAGGGGCCCAGCAACTGCAGAGAGGCCCTCTCAGAAGGCTGAGTTATGCCCTCATAACTCAGGGCGTAACTCTTGGAGGGGTTGCCCTCCAAGAATAACGCTTTCCTTTTTTACCCCTAGAAATCTTCTATGAGAAATGTGCTTTGAGTTTGAAGTAGGGATGGAGGTCGGGATAAAATAGAGAAGCTGGCTGCGGGCTAGGAAAGGCTTTCAGGATGTGCATGAAGGGGCTGCCTGTTTCCTAGATTTAGGGAGCAAAAGGATGTAGAGAATTTACTTCACTCACTAGAACTTTGGGCATCTCAAAACACTACCAGGTGTCAGGACCAAACCCTTTCCATCACTCCTGTCCTGCTTCCCAGCTTCAGTCCATCACAAAACCTAGTTGACTCTGTCTACAAAATATTTTCTGAATCTGACCTGATCACCATTCTTTATTTTTACCATCACAAACCCAGATTAAACCACCATCATCTCCTATTGGGTCTATATAAGCATCCCAATTAGTTTCTCCACCTCTGTCCTGATAAATACAATCTGTTTTCTATATGCAGAAAGAACTACAGGGGCGGGGCCTAGGCACAAGGGGAAGAACTGAGAACCAAGCCTCTGCCCAGAGGGAGGAGCTGAGAGCCACAGGGGGTGGGGCCTGGGCCCAGAGGGAGGGGCTGAGAGCCACAGGGGGTGGGGCCTGGGCCCAGAGGGAGGAGCTGAGAGCCACAGGGGCTGAAGTCTGGGCCCAGGGAGAGGAGCTGAGAGCCATAGGGGGTGGGGCCTGGGCCCAGAGGGAGGAGCTGAGAGTCACAGGGGGTGGAGCTGAAAGCCACAGGGGGTGGGGCCTGGGCCCAGAGGGAGGAGCTGAGAGCCACAGGGGGTGGGGCCTGGGTCCAAACAGTGGGGCAGAAAACCAGAGTATTGTTCTTAGCCTTCTAATCTCTTGAAATTTGTCCTGTTGGCTTTCTAATTTGTTTGGGGGCAGTGACTCCTTTATTATTACAATTTCCCTCTTTTGGATAGGGAGTGTCTATCCTATCCTACTATTGCATTTCAAAAGTAGATAACTTGCTTTCCAGGTTGACAGGTCCACAGATGGAAAGGAATTGTGCCCAAGGGTGGATCATACCCAATTCTCACCGTACTTCATTTAGAAGATGAATCTGAAACTTTTGAGGGGATAATATTTAGAAGAGAGTTTGGAAGGTAGAATTGATAGTGTAATGGGTTGAGACTTTTTGGAGATTTGAGATGGAGTGAAGGTCAGGTGGCATTGCCACAGGGTCTGTGATTGCACCTGCACATCTCTGGCCTCTGGTCCCAGGATGGCGCCCATGTTGAGTCAACTCCAGGTGGACCAGATACTTAGGTCTCCAGTGCCAGGGGACTTCTGCTCTCTTCTCCTGAGGAGGAGCTGGGTTCTTCTGTTAAGCATGATGCCAGAGCACCTCTTACCCCAGTCACTCCTTGCTTACAAGTTTGCAAATGTCAACTCCGTCAGAAAACTTACTTGAGGAGTGTAAGTTTGATGCCAACACCTGCACAGGTCCTGAAGATGCTGGTGTCACAAGGATGGTGACAGCACAAAACTCCCAACCAAGGAATTCCCCTTGCTTTGGGAGGACAAAGCAGGCAAGGGCCACCACACAGGAGGAGGGGTAGAATGCTTGGATTTAAGTAAATTCTGGCCCTAGCTCTCCCCTTTTGTTTAGGTTTATGACCTAACTCCAGCTACATAACCTCCCATGATGGTGACACAGGATGACGAGAGCACCTGCCCCATGTTTGATGTAAAGATGAGATGAGATAGGAATGGGTGAGCTTAGTGTGTGTCCTGCACACAGCCGAGCTGCAGATTTTAATCCTAATAATGGTTACGGTGGCTGTATAGCCCTGTAGAGCCCTGCCCCATGCTGCATGTCTGCCGTGTCGGCCTCGCACCCGGGGTCCCTGCGTGGAAAGCTGCTCCCATAGTAAGCCCTGGGAACCAGAGCAGAGACGTTCCTTGTCAGCTGGACTGTCTTCCAGAGCTGGCTCTTGCTGAATCAGTCTCCTTGCAGCAGACGTGATACATGAAAGTTTAACTTTATAAATAATTCCTACACTTTGCAAAAGCAGAGAGTTTTTGCAAACTAGGGTTGCCGTGGGGTTGAAACCTCTGGTAGTACCTAACTTCTGTGGCTCTGCGTTGCTGTGTGATAGCACAGAGGGGCTGTGGCAATGCTTTATTGGGAAAGGTCTAGGCAACACCCAGGCAGCCCTTTGGAACGTGGCCGCACCCTCACATATGATTAGCCAGGGCCTGGCAGGCCAGCCTGGGCCCTGAGTGGAGGACGCTGGCTGGCAGCCCCAGGACCCAACTGGAGCCCTGTCTGGGAAGCAGCCCCATCCGCTGGCAGCCAGGCACTTATAGTCGCCCTCCCATTGGCTGCCCAGACATGCTCATTTGTGTGTCAAAGGCTCCCTTTTACCCGTGCCCTCCATCCCTGCCTCTTCCCACTGGGATTCTTATCCTGGGGGCCTTCTCGGATTCCACAGGCCAGGTTGAGTTGCCCAGTTCTGACGCCTCGGATGTATCCTTCCAGTCATGGTCACATTGGTCATTTCACTCCCCACTTAACTAAAAACTCCTAGTGAGCAGGGGCAGGCGCTCTTAATTGTTTGCTGGGTGAATAAACACTGACTTAAGCTATGTCTGGTCACACAGACCAGCCAGGTCGGGGTTGTGGGTCTCCAATTATCACCACCATTGATGTCATCATAATAACAATAACAACGGCTTGTATTTGTGCTTATCATGTGCATATCATGGTACCTATGCATCTCATTTAAGATGCTCCCCCAAACTCTGCCAGCTACATAGGTGTTATTATTATGACCATTTTTCCAAGGAGGAAACTAGGTGACGTGCTCGTAGCCAACATTTGGAATGGCATCTGAAGTTGTGATGCCGAGGCCCTTGCCCACAGCCACCCTGCAGCAATGCTCCAGCACGGTGCATAAGGTAACTTTGTATCCGCTAAAGCAGGAAATGATCAAGCTGCCTGCCCCTGTTTCCATCCTGGCTGCCTCCCCGACAGTGGACAGTCTTTCTCTCCTGACAACACATCTTTAACATCCCCCAAACACATAAGAGAAGATTGGGCAAGAGCTGAGAGCTTTTCACACATAATAATATCTGGTTAATGATGGAGTTTTGTGCTTTTATTATATTTAATTTTATAATTACTTTCTAATTACAGCATGCGAGACTGGTTTCCATTTAGGTAATTGACATCGTCTCTAATTAAAGCAAAAATTTGAGGGAAAAATGTCATTAAGTGAAAGAAAAATATTAAGTGGATAATGGGAGCACGAATATGCAGCTATGACAAAAAAATCACGGTGGTGGGATGAATGTGGGATGAAAGGGGGAAGAAGGGTCTGAAGAAGGCTGCTGATGACTGGTCCTGCCCTGAGTGTCCACTGCCCCGGCACTTGGGAGACACCACCTCAGGTCCCCCTGGCTCTGTTCTCTAACAATCCCTTGCCTTCCTTTTTCTCCAGGGCAAGTCACAGGCTTGAAAGTGCAAGGAGTGTGTCCCACTTCTGTGTCCCGGGCACCAAGCTCCATGGTCTACTGCAGGTGACTGATGGGTTCGCCTTTCCTGGGCTTAACGTTGTCACGGGCCTGCCTTTAGCATCTGGCATGAATTGATCATTTATTCATGTATCAAGGAAAAGGCAGACATGGGTTCAGGATTTTCTTATCATGAGAAGTACCAGGCATCTCATTCCTGCTGGGCTGGTCCGGGCCCTGGTGGCCATGGCAGGGACTGGGAACCAGGGGAGAGTACATGCCAGCAGCAGCCTTTCTAGAAAGCCCGATGTCCAGTGAATATGTACTTTTAAGATGCTCGATGTCTTCATTTCTTCTATGAATACAACAGGCTTCCAGCGATGAGCGTGCCTAACTCCAGTGTGTCAGGCCAGCTAGAAAATCTAGTTGCTGCAAGTGAAAGGCTGTAATGGGCTCAGAAGATAAAGCCTCGGTGATGACTGAGTTATGACTTCCAGACTGGGCACCTCCAGCGGCACTGTGGACCTACTTCTCTTGGCTCCTGGGGCTGCCCTCATGGCTTCACCTCCACCTGTGGGCTCCTGGGGGCAGAGATGGTTCTGATTGTCCCTGTCTCTGACTGGCTGGTGTGGCCACCCTTGAAGCAAGCATCCTTCCAGAGAGTGATGTGTGCTGGTTGGGTTTTGGAGTCAAAAGGACCTGGATTAAAATCCTGGTTCCTGTCACCCTCCCCTCCCAGTTACCAGTTGTGTGGCTTGGGCAAGTCACTTCCCCTCTGAGTCTTGTGAAATGGTGATAATGGCAGTCCCACGTAGGACTGTCTTGGGGAGGACTGAGTGACAGAAGGTAAGGAGCATCTGCTAAGTGTCAGGCCTCAGTCTAGGTCCAGGGGCCATAGCCGGGAGCAGGGACATGTGACCTACCGATCCCAGTAATGCTGTGGGGGCGAGGGGTGCTCAACACTGAAACAGGCCCTTTCAGAAACTCTGAAGGAGAAGTCCCAGGTCTTCCCAGGAGCGTCCACAATGGGGGACTCTGCCCAGCCTGAGCCGTGAGAAAGGTATCCCCCAGAAATGGCCCTTGATCTATGATCTGAAGGCAGAGTGTGGGGCCATGCACAGTCACTAACAGACTTTTTGCTCTTGCCTAAACACACCAAGTCCATCCCCACCTACCTGGAATGTCTGCGGGGTAGCCGGAGAAACGTCACCTCTGTAGGTTTCCGGTGGACTCGCTCTCCTCATCACTCTGTTCAAAACGGCACCCCCAGGCTGCTCGTCTCTCCCCCCCTCAGTCATTCCTGTCTTTTTCTTCGCAGCATTTGCCCAGATCTGACAGTGCATTGATTACCCCTTCCTGTGGTCTCACCGTCTCTCCCACCGACAGCGGAGGCGTCGCTGAGACACCATCCTGCTTCCAGTTGACATTTCAGTATCTAGAACAGTGTCTGACGCCCAGTAGGTGCCTAATAAGTAGTTGAATTAATTAAGGGAAAAAACACGGAACCCTTTTAAATGTATTTTCACTGTGATACCAGCTGACACCTCTGTAAACTAAGAGCTTATTCCTATGGTTTAAAAAAAAAAAAAATCCAAACAGTTTTCATTTCCTCCCCAATTTGTCACCACATTCCAGCAAAAGATTTGTCTGTGTCTTGGAGCTTTACCTCTCTGAGCCGGTATCAGGCCAAATCCTGCCCTCTCCGGATTTCTGAATCTGAGTTATGACTTCCAGACTGGGTTGCATTTCTCTTTTGTTTAACCTGTGTCCGGCTGAGGCAGTTTGGAGGTCATTAAAAACACAATTTTGATGTTTTTTGCAGAAGAAAGTGCCTCAGTGCCCTAACTTGAGAAATTCTGTGAAGCCTGAAGTTCCAGAATCTTGCAGGCCTCTTAGAAGTCGGTTCTGCCTTCTTGCCCCCCAGGTCCCTTCCCTTTTACCCTGTGGGCTCTCACTTTCCTCTCGGTGTTCACTTCCTTACTTCTCTTCCAAATCTGAACTGTTGCCCAGGTGTGAGGGAGACGGAAAAGAGGGTGGCCCATGAGCAACAGGCACGTTCCAGATCTTTTTTTCTCTGATCCTGGAAACAAAAGTTCAGATAGTTCCATGTAAGGCCCTAAAACTAGCTGTTCGGCGAGGGGAGAACCCCAAACCTCCTAACAACGAAGCACCTGCACTCTATAAATTTAACAACTGCTTCTGATGTTTAATATTGGCAACTTAGGTTTGGAGCCCAAATTTATGCTCAACTCAGCCAGCACAGATAGATGCGTTTCCCAGGATCACAACCCCCGTTAGCCGTGTTATAGGACTTCCTTTTCTACTGTGGTAGATTACAAATGGCCCCACTTACCATGTTGCTTGCCATGTGACCTTAGGGTACCCTCTTGAGTCACAAGGACTCAACCATGAGACTTGCATGCTTTGGTCACCAGGGTGTTCACTGATGTGATGTAGGCTTGCAGAAGGCTTGTGTGCTGGGTTTTCTGTCTCTGGAGCCCTTCTGCGGCTTGGCTAGCCTGCTGCATCATTCAGGTCTCAGTCAAGGACAACCTGGGTCCTCCAGCAGCTGGTCTCCAGGTAGGTAAGTGAGTCCAGCACGACCTCAGAGCTGCCTGGCCACTTGCTGGCTATCATTTTGGTTTAATGAATGTTTATAATGAACATCATTGTGACAACAGATAACTAACACACTGTCCTCAAAAGACTTCGAATCTGGTGGAAGACCAAAGTTTGCACCCCACTATAGTTACAATTAGTACCACTGCTGGGTAACATTTATTAAATGATTATTTTGCTCCATGTCATCTATCCAATGTTTTACCTACATTATCTCATTTAATCCACACAAGAACCCTAGTTCTAGGTGCATGCTACTGTTATCCCTAGTTCACAGATGAGGACATTGAGCTCAGAGAGGTGAAGTCATTGGCCCAAGGTCACACAGTTAGGGGGCAGTGACTGATTTAATCCAGATCTGTTTGACTCCAACGCCTGTGAGTGCTGTTATTATGCTTTACTGTAAGTCCAAATATTTTAGCAGCTATAACCTCACAATGTATTCCTTTTAAACAGGTAGAACTTGCGAGAAAGGGCAGCATTTGAGCTTGGATTTGAAGTGGGTTTAGGTAGGGTTTCGTGCAATGAGTGGTAATGGAAGAGTGCTTCTGCACATAATATCATTCTGCAGACAGACCAAGATAACTGACAGCTGCTGGCAACAAGTTTCCCAAGGCCCGGAATTGGAAGCATTTGGTGGACACGGGAACTCACCACTCTATGAGCTTTAGAAGGGTATCGTTTGTACAGAATTCCTCTGATAAAAGTCAAGGCTACTTCAAAGCAGATAAAACATGCAGGTGTGTTTGTGGCATGTTGACTTTGCTTTCTCACAAGCATCTCTCTCGTTAATGTACTGGGATGCTTGAAATTCCCACATTTATCTAAGGCATTGAAGACATCAGTTAAAATGCACACATGTTGTTTGAGATAACTTGAGAGGGTGTGTGTGATACACACATGTGGTCTGGGTGGGGGCTCCCAGGAGGGATGAGAAAGTTGTGATTTGGAGGCACTGCTAAAACCAAACAGGCACCAAAGTGCAAGGCAGAGATTCCCAAACCATATCTACTTCCTGCAGTTTTTCCCCCAGGGGCTGATGCTGAAGATGTGTCCCTGCACCCTTCTTTGAGGACGAGTTTCATGTCCACATGCATTACTTGTGCCAAACAAGCATAAAGCTCTGGTGAGCACTGCCACGCTCCCCTCATCCCATGCAATTTCTACTCTCACCAGAAGTGACTTGGGATAAGTGCTTGTGTCTTGCCTGCTAAAAGTGTGGAGCCTCAGACTTTCTAGAAAAACTTTAATTATTTATTGTTGTAGGTCCTCTCACTCCCTGACCAGTTAACCAACATGGCCATTCATTCTGCTGCTTCCTGAGACAACTACCATCAGCCACACCCACGTCCTTCACAACCTAGTCCAAGGTCACAATAAGGTGAGACAAAACACATTTAGATGCTTTTGACTGGGAGAGGAAGAAACCTAACTTGAACTGGCTCCAGCACAGGTGAGAGTGTCATGGCCGATGTGGTGGATGGTCCAGGGGAGCCGCATCCCCCCGTCTCACGGTGCAGTCTCAACTCTTCACTCCCATTCTCCACTTCTTCCTGCACAGACTTCTAACCTTGTGCTGACAACAGCTGCTGGTACTGTCAAGCTTCCACCTGATCCTCTAAGCAACTCCATGGAAAAACAGAAGAACCTCTTCAAAGTCACAGAAGTGAGTCTTATTGGTTCTGAACAGCCGTGAACGTCTCATTGACCTATTCGTGTACTAATCACATGTTTAAGGTTGCGTTAACGTCTTCTCTTTTTTTTTGCTTTGTTTTTGAGACAGAATTTCACTCTATCACCCCTGGTAGAGTGCCAGGACATTAGCCTAGGTCACAGCAACCTCAAACTCTTGGGCTCAAGCAGTTCTCTTGCCCTAGCCTCCCAAGTACCTGGGACTACAGGCACCCACCATGACGCCTGGCTAATTTTTCTATTTTTAGTAGATATGGGGTCTGGCTCTTGCTCAGGCTGGTCTTGAACTCCTGAGCTCAGGCGATCCACCTGGCTCGGCCCCCCAGAGTGCTGGGATCACAGGTGTGAGCCACCAGGCCAGGCTAAGTTTGCATTAAATTCTTACTGCTGATGCAACAAAATACCAGTGAACTTAATGGTTTAAACAATGCAAATGTATTATCTTACAATTCTGGAAGTCGGAAGTCTATAAAAATGTGTTAGAAGGGCCATGTTCCTGGAGGCAGAAGGAAAGCATCTGCCTGTTGCTCTTGCAGAGGTGGCCTGTGCTCCGTGGTGTGGGTAAGAATCTGCCTGTTCCCTCTTGCAGAGGTGGCCTGTGCTCCATGGTGTGTGTAAGAATCTGCCTGTTCCCTCTTGAGGAGGTGGCCTGTGTTCCGTGGTGTGTGTAAGAATCTGCCTGTTCCCTCTTGCGGAGATGGCCTGTGCTCCGTGGTGTGTGTAAGAATCTGCCTGTTCCCTCTTGCAGAGGTGCTCCGTGGTGTGTGGCCCTTCTCCGTGCTGACCTCTGCTTCCATGGTCACATCTTCCCTGACTCTGAGTCTCCTTCCTGCTGCTTCTAAGGACATTTTTGACTGGACATCCTCCTCTGGCTCAAGGAGGATGACCTCCCATCTCCAGGTCCCTCTTGGCATGTCAGATGACATGTGCATAGGTTCTGAGGGTCTGGTCTTGGGCATCTCTGGTGGGGGGTGGGAGCATGGTTCTGCCTATCTCAGAGGTGGGCGAGCCTCAGATTGGCTCGTCCCGAGTCACACGCCTGGGCCTACACCCTCATCCAGATCACATGGGCCGAAGGTGGGGGTGATGCCCTGGGGTCAAGGTAGTCCCTTATAGACTTGAAGGGACGGGATGGTGAGTAGGCCACCATAGCAAACATCTGCAACAGAAAACACAGGGAAAAACTTGGGAACTGTTTTGAACAGTTATTGTTAGATTCCCTGACACATTTCCTTTTGGGACCAGCCAGTTTCTTTTCTCCCCTGAGCGCATTTTATTGGCAGCTCTGCCTTTCAGAGCACCTAGTGATCGGTTCACGTCATTGGGAACTTTGCATGCAGTGTATGACTTTTCTAAAGCACAGAATTGGGAGCCTGCTGCCTCCCCAAGTGCATCCCAGGAGGAACTGTGTGGTGAGGAGGGTGCACAGCTAGGACTTTAGCAATGTGGAAAAGCACTTAGTTATCCACAACTCCTGAGCAAGGCCGGAGTTTCTGCTGATCCTGGTGGGAGAGAGGAAGCAATTGCAGGATAATGGAAAACTACATAATGTATTACATTACTCTCCCTCAAATCCCCTAAATTTAAGGGAAAACAATCTTGAAAAGAATCATAAGCACATGAAAAGTTAACTTGAGGGGATGTTTATCTAATATAAATTGCAATATTCTTAACGGCGAGGTTTGGAATCAAAGTGTCAGTGAGCTGTAAGATCTCAAAGTAACAGATGCCCATCTGCTGAGTTGGACAAAGTTGAGAAAAAATGAACACAAAGACCAAGCCAGGAACTTGGCCAAGGCCCAGCAGGCACATTTGATGGCAGAGGCAGAAGAGGAAAATCAGGAGGGTTGGTGGACTTCAGCTGAGGGGACCCACCATTCCCTAGTATTCCTCTGCAAGAGGACACACGTGGTCATCATTCCTCTTCATGACCTTTTATCAGATATTATGGTAATAAGGGACTTGACAGATGACAATGACTTGTCAATGACATGAAGCAGGCAGTGGGGACAATTATGAAGCAGGGTATGAGCTCAAGAGGCAGCGCTGCCTTGTTGTTATGGCCCCCGTCCCTGAATCACGGTGGAATCTGAGTCCCAACTTTGCCACTTACTAACTGCACAATCACAGGCCGGTTACTTTAACGTGTCGGAGCCTCAGTTTTTTCATCTGTAGGACGGGGATAATGTTAGTATATGTATTGTGGAGTTGTCCCGGGGCACGGCCATGATGAAAACTGCCCGCTGGCTTGCCCCCAGCCGTGAGCCAGGCAGGGTTCCTCTGCTTAGACTGGAGCCAAGGAGGATCCATGATTTTGCCGAGTCTCCAAACCAGCTTTACAATAAAGTACTTCATATTAATGTACCTAAGTCAAGAAAACGAATTTTCTTAAATTTAAATTTTCTTAAATTAATAGGAATATAATTTTCCACATGTTGAAAGTTTGATTCTATGGCCTGACTCAGGCTCTAACCACTCCCCCTTTCTACAAAAGGGGAGTCACACCCAACTGCTGCCTTCTCCTGGGCATACTCAGAGGACTGGCATAGAGTGCAAAAGGGGAGCACTTTGTCACTGTGTATCAGTGTTGTTGACTGTCACAGCCAGGGACTATCTGAAATCATGGTGGCTGGGTTGCTTTTAAGGATGAATGAAAATTCTGCCTCCTCTGACCACCACTGCCTAGACTTCTTCTCTCCACACTGTGTGGCGCCTTCTCGGCTCACCCTGTCGTCGGTTCTTTATCCCTGAACTTCCTTGAGGTGTCAGTAGAAGATCCTGAGGTCAGGGCTCAGTGCCGTCCAGTCATCAGCCAGCACCCATGGGTGTCTGAGACCACGTTTTCCAGTGAAGACAAGTGAGAGCCACTTCCAAGCTACTGAAGGCAACAGTCCCAGCGAGTGGTCCATGGACGCTCTCAGAGCAAGGACGTCTCTGAACATACAGTACCAGGAAACAACCTCCTTCTTTTTTTTCTCTTTTTAGTTGATTTGTGTATTTTCTATTTCTCTTTAGCCACCCCTCAAGCCAAGCTTTTTTTATTTTGTAGGAGATGCATATTTTAATTCCAAAGAAAGAGATAATAATTGTTATGATCTGAATGTTTATTCTCACCACATTTATCTGTTGAAGTCCTTATTTTTTTTCTATTTATTTCTTTATTTATTTAGAGACAGAGTCTCACTCCATTGCCCAGGCTAGAATGCAGTGGCCTCAACCTAGCTCACAGCAATCTCAAACTCCTGGGCTCAAGTGATCCTCCTACCTCAACCTCCAGAGTAGCTGGAACTACAGGTGCCCACCATAGCACCCAGCTAATTTTTCTATTTTTAGTAGAGACAGGGTCTTGCTTGGTTCAGGCTGGTCTTAAACTCCTGAGCTCAAGCAGTCTTCTTGCCTTGGCTCTTCAGAGTGCTAGGATTACAGGTGTGAGCTATGGAGTCTCGCCCATCTGTTGAAATCTTAACCCTTAAGGTGATGGTGGCAGGAGGTGAGGCCTTTGGGAGGTGATTAGGTCATGAGGGTGAATCTCTCCTGAATGGGATTAGTGCCCCTAGGAAAGAGGCCCCAGAGAGTTGCCTTGCACCTTCTACCATGTGAGAACACAGTTGGAAGATGCTGTCTATCTACCAGAGCTAGACACTAAATCTGCTGGCACCATTATCTTAGATTGCCAAGACTACAGAAATGGGAAACACAAATTTCTGTTGTTTATGAACCACCCAGTTTATGGCATTTACTTACAGCAGCCCAAACAGGCTAAGATAATCCTAAAATAACCCAAATTCTAGCCCAACAGGAACAGAAGATATTGCTAGTCTTGAGATTTCTAATTTTCAAAGCAGTGAGCACACAGAAATTAAAACAATCCCTTCCCCACCAGCAGCATTTGTCCTGTTTGGTGGCCAATGACCCTCTGAAAGATGGCACCATCCACACTCCATCCTTTCTGCATCTTCGCTTCATGGGACTGGGCATGATGGAAGGGGGATCGGGAGACGGAGAAACTTAAGTTGTTGTCTTTAATTGGAAGCTCGAGTGTTAATCTAGTCACTACAACTCTCCCAAATTACCCCCAAATTCATTGGTTTAAGACAACCATTGGTTATGCTCATAGATTCTGTGGGTGGGAAATTCAGATAGGGCACAGCAGGGCTCAGGGGGAAGACAGACTCATTCATTCACAAAGAAGTGGCTGATGTTGGCTGGGAAGCCACTGGGAGGCCTCAGTTTCTCTCTGTGATCTCTCTATTCAGCTGGTTTGCGCTTCCTCACAACATGGCAGCTGTGTTCAGAAGACAGGGGTCCCAGCCATCAGCCATGTAGATGTTGGAACACTTTTTATTACTTGCCTCAGACGTCTGCTGCATTCTCTTTTTAGCTGGTGATTAAGGCCAGCGTGGGGGCAGGGCTAGTATTCAACCCCACCTTTAACAGGAAGAGGGTCAAAGGATTTGCAAACATGGTTTAAATCGACCCCATCCCCTGAGAATGAGCAGCAACTCCAAGGCCTCTGCCATGTTTATCTGAGATGAAGATGGGAAAGGCTCCCCACACAGGCCTGGGAAGGCTAGGAGGGAGACAGGGGATGCTGGGAGGCCACATCCCATTAGGTGGACAGATGAGAGAATGAACTTGGCCTTTTGGGGGAGGAATCTGTCACGGCAGCCACTCCACCCGTACAGGGGCCATGAGGAAGTCCTGGAGCCTCAGGACCACTAACACAGATCTGTGTTGACTTTGCTCTGGGCCACCGCCCCACCCAGCGGAGCTGAACACCTGGGAGAGGTAGGGAGACGCTGGGGCCGCTGAGTCACGAGTGTAAAGTACACCAGCGCCTTGGCAAGCAGGTTTCTCCAAGGCTAAGGTGTCATTAGGTGAACATACCCTTAGACTTGAGATAAAAGATAATCCTTCGGCGTAGCCATTTACCATTTCTTGCTGCTCCTGCGTGGGGGACTGGAGGGGGGCTGCAGGTCCCAGCGGGGGGCGGGCGTGCAAGTGTGAGTGCGCCTGTGCATGTGTGTGTGTACCGCGCGCCTGCGGCCTTCCGCAGCTGGCAGCTGTCTAGGCCCCCACCCCACCCTACCCCACCCCACCCAGTCGCTCTGCGCCGCCCCCTGCCCCTGGCCGTCCCGGGTGCGCATCAGGCCGCTGCGCTCCGGGCTGGGCCAGCTCCCCCAAGCCCGTGCCTGGGAGGCGACCCCCGGTGCTCCTTGGGTTCAAAGGCCCGGCGAGAAGCTCCAGCCCCTCCGGGGGGCGGGGAGGAGTGGGGGGTGGTGCGGGAGCCAGAAAGCCCAAGCCCACAGCCGGCCAGTCCTGCGCAGGGATGGGCAGCGCGCTCTGAAAGTTTGTGACCGCCCCAGCCAACTTGTGGCTGGAGCTGGAGACACAGCGAGCGAGCGACCAGCCTGGAAGGAGGGCGAGGCCAGCTTTGCCCCGTGCCAGTGCCCTTTCGCGGCCAGGAGCGGCCGTCCTCCCGGCCAGAGCTCCCGCGCCTGATCGGGGTTCATGGAGCCGGGGCTGTGGCTCCTTTTCGGGCTCACGGTGACCTCCGCCGCAGGTAAGCGGGCGGGGCGCGTGCCTCTCCTGGCGGGAGGGCACACAAAAGGACCCAGGGGTGGAGGAACTGGGGGCGCGGAGAAGGTGTGTGTGGCCGGGAGCAGACTCTCCCTGGACTCTCCACCCCTGTAGACGCCTGGGGGCGGGCTGCGGGGCAGAGCGGTGCGCAAGGACTACCCTGCGGGCTCTGGGGCTTGCAGCCCACGCACTGGCTGGGGTCGTGATGCCCAGACAGACTGGGTCATTTTTTCACGAAGTTGGGAACTTCTCAAAAAGTTTTCAAACTATTCAGAGACTGCACAAAATGCTTGCAAAGTTTGGGAAAGGATACAAAATGCGTGCAAGTTTTTCATGAGTGCAAATAGCTTGCAGACTTTGCAGAGTGACAATTAACTTGCAAGCATTTCATAAAGCATGCACTTAGCTGTGCACATCGCTTTGCAAACTTTGCAGAATTTTTGCTTCTGTAACACCCTCCTCAGGTGTTTGGGGTGGCAGGTTTGAGAGGTCTGCACACTAGGCTCAGGAGCCCTTCAATCTGCCTCCTGCAGGGTTCATGCCTCACCCCCAGCCTGGGGATGATGGCAGGAGTGGCGTCCTCCAGGGCCCCACTGCAGCCAGATCTGAGGAGGATCGTGAAGAGACCGGGGCTGGCCACGGTGACAGGACTTCAGCTCTGACAGCAGTGCAGGGTCCGACCCCTAGCCCTGGGCAGGAGCGGGCACTAAGTCAGGCCAGGGACAAGGAAGCTGAGAAGGGCCCTGAGCGTCACCGATCCAGGCGCTGCACGTGTGTCACCTACAAGGACAAGGAGTGCGTCTACTATTGCCACCTGGACATCATCTGGATCAACACCCCTGAGTGAGTCAGCCTGTGTCACATTCCTGAGACGACCCCGTCCCACCCCAGCCCAGCTAGGTCAGCCCAGAACCTGCCCTGGTACAGCCTTCAGCTTCTTTTGGGGTCTCCTGCCAGCTCAGGTCCCTCCTGCAGGTCAGGGGTGTGACCCCTATCCCCTCTGAGGACCTGGCCCCGGAGAAACTTGATCCCAGGTTTGGTCTGGGAGAAAGGGTGGCCCTCTCTGAGTGAACCTAGCTGGCTAGGGGGATTAGATACCTGAGAAGCCTCTTTCCTCTCTTGGAAAAAGCCCCTGAGTTTATTTCATGCTCCAGGGGCTGAGTGGGGCTCATAGCCCTGCTGGCCCCACCACAGGCTCCAGGGAGTTTCCTTGAAAGCAGCCCTTTCCCCAGGGGGACTGAGTGTGGGCTCAGCAGAGCCCAACAAAGCCTGCCCAGTCAGAGGGAGATTCCACCAGGGTGGGCTCCTTTCTTCCCCCCAGGCCTTTCTGGATGCCAAGGCAGGGTGGCTGCTTGATGGCCCACCCATGGGTCTTCCCCAAGCTGTCTCCAGCCACCCACTGCCATGGCCACAGAGGGCCCCATTCCCCAGACCATAAGAACGCTCTGGAATGCAAATTAATACATTCCTTTTGGAAAGATGCTTGGAGAACACTTAGAGATCCAAAAATAGATCCACCATTCAATCCTATAATTCCTCTACTAGGTATATACCCAGTAGACCAAAAATCACATGATAACAAAGATATGTGTACCAGAATGTTTAGTGAAGCCCAATTCATAATTGCTAAGTCATGGAAAAAGCCCAAGTGCCATGGATCCATGAATGGATTAATAAATTGTGGTATTATGTACACCATGGAATATTATGCAGCCTTAAAGAAAGATGGGGACTTTACCTCTTTCATGTTTACATGGATGGAGCTGGAACATATTCTTCTTAGTAAAGTATCTCAAGAATGGAAGAAAAATTATCCAATGTACTCAGCCCTACTATGAAACTAATTTGTGGCTTTCACATGAAAGCTATAACACAGTTACAAACCAAGAATAGGGGGAAGGGGGACAAGGATGGGAGGGAGAGGAAGGGGTGGAGGGAGGATGATTTGTGGGATTACACCTGTGGTGCATTTTACAAGGGTACATGTGAAACTCAGTAAACGTAGAATATAACTGTTTTAACACAATAACTAAGAAAATGCCAGAAAGACTATGTTAATCAGTGTGATGAAAATGTGTCAGTCTATAAAACCAGTGTGTGGTGCCCCATAATCACATTAATGTACACAGCTATGATTTAATAATAATAATAATAAAAAGAAGAAAAAAAAGAAAAAAGAAAAAAATGTTTTTGAAAAAGTTAGCACTACCTTCAGATTTTATCCAGATTTAGACCATTTTTTTACCACCTCCTTGGCTGTCTCTACTACAATTATAGCAATAGCCTGCCAAATAGCCTCTGTATTTACACATGTGCCCTTCTGTGACTGGTCTCAGCCATTATATATATCAGGTAAAATTATTCCTCTTCTCTTAGCCCTCACTTGGCTTATATCTGATTCAGAAATAAAGGAGAAATTTTCACAATTGCTGACCAAGTCCTGGAAAATCTTGACTATAGTTACCATTTCTTCCCCTCTCCCTGCCCTCCCTGGTAGCTGTCTGATCCTCTGACTTCAACTTTTTCTACTCTTCTTTTTCTCACTTAGTCTTCTCCAGCCACACTTGGTTCCTTGCTATTTTTCAAATTTGACAAACATATTCACATTTCAGATTGTTTATACTTAATCTGAGATGCTGTTCCCAAGAGAAGCCTCACAATTGCCTCTTGCATTTCTTTCAGTATGTAACTTAATGTCATCTTCTCGATGGGGATTTCACTATCCACTCTCTTTAAACATATAGTGCCTTTGTGACAGCCAAACCTTTAGATATAAGTCTATATTTTCCAGTTCACGTGAACTATAGGGACAGAAGAATAAGCTAAACATGACCATGTGGAAGCAACTAAACCTGTGCAGTTCAAAACCATAGCTGCTAGTCACACATGGTAGCTATTTAGACTTGAATTTGGATTAATTAAAATTAAATTAAAAATTTTGTTCGTTAGTCACATCAGCCACATTTCAAGGACATACTCAATAGTCACTTATGTCAAGTAGCTATGTGTATAGGTTAATTTTAGCTGTCAGCTTGTCTGGATTAAGGAATACCTAGAAATCTGGTAAAGGTTTATGTTGGGTGAGGGTGTTTCCAGAAGAGATTAGCATCTGAATTTGAGTAAAAATGGTGGGGAATACCTGCCCTTCATGTGGCCAGGCACCATCCAGTCCTCCGGGAACTCAAAAAGAACAAAAACAAAGGAAACCTGACCATGTCTATTTTTCTCCTGGAACTGGGATACACTGGTTCTTTTCTTCCTTGGACATCAGAAGTTCAGGGCCTTTGGCCTTTGGAATCAGGATTTATACTAGAGGCACTCTGGGTTCAGACATTTGGCCTTAAAGTAAGGGTTACAACCATCAGCTTCCCTGGCTTTGAGCCCTTTGGACTTGGACTGAACCAAGCTATTGACATCACAGGGTCTCCAGTTTACAGACTACCTGTTCTGTATCTTCTCAGCCCCATTATCCCATGAGCCAATTCTCCTAATATATCCCCTCTCCTATCCATTCATTTATCTATCTGTCTATTTACATCCTCTTAGTTCTCTCTGGAAAACCATGAGTAATACACTACTTTATTGGTTAGCATATATCACCAACATTCTATCATCACAATATATCTATCATCACAAAATATACTTCTGTACAACTCTGAAAATGAAAAATTTAGGATTTAAGACCTTCTTCAGAATATCTAACTGGTGCTCCACAATCATATTAATGTACACAGCTATGATTTAATAAAAAAAAGAATATCTAACTAGATCTATTCAAAAATATATGTGTTAGGAAAAGAAGAAAAATACTATACTAGTTTGTGAAACCTCAAGTGGTATAATAGATTACATCAGGTTAGCTTTGTAAAAGCATTTTTGGAGATATCTGGAGAAATTTGAGTATGAATTGAGTGTAGTTAAATGAAAAGGTATTAATGTGGAACGGTAAACAAAGTGTTAACAATAATCATCTTAGGTCAGTGGGAAAATGGTTTTTTCTTTTTTGTTATTTATATGAATTCTCTAAATTCCTACAATGTACATTTGATATTTTCTACTTAACAAACTTTTAAAAAATCATTCTAATTCCATTTTTTTTAACAGAAGTTTTATAAAAACTGAACAGAAAGTATAGAGATTTCCTACATTCTCTGGGCCCTACACATGTATATCCTCCCCTAATAACTCTGAACCTCTGGTAACACCTTTTACAAATGATGAACCTACTTTGACATCATTGCCACTCAAAGTCCAAAGTTTCCATCAGCTTTCATTCTCAGTATGGTGCACTTTATGGGTTTGGACAAACATAATGGTGTGTATCCACTACTGTGGTATCATACAGGGTAAAAATTCTCTGTGCTCTGCCTCATCGTCCCTTTCTTACCTCTCATCGCTGGTAACCAGTGATTACTGTGCCCATAGTTCATGATTTCTAGAATGTCATCTTTTCATGGTTTAATAATGCACTTCTTTATTATATGCCCTAATGCTAAAGGACATCTTGATTGCTTCCAAGTTTATGAGTAAAGCTGCTACAAACATCGGTGTACAGCTTTTGTGTGGTTAAATTTTCAACTACTTTTGGTAATCCCAAGGGGCACAATTTTAGGATTTTATGGTAAAATTATTTTTAGTTTTGTAAGAAACTTTCAAATTTTCTTCCAAAGAAGCTGTAGCATTATGCAGCATTCCTACCATCAATGAATGAAAGTTCTTATTGCTCCTCTACATCCTGGTCAGCATTTGGCATTGCCAATGTTTTGGATTTTGACTATTCTAATAGATGTGGGACAAGATGTGAAGCAAGTTGTGTTGGATTGGATTGGATTGCATGGCACTGCATTATGAGGTCTTGCTCTGTCACCCAGTATGGAGTGGAATGGTGAGAACATAACTCACTGCAGCCTCTTATGCCTGAGCTCAAATGATCCCCCTGCTTCAGCCTCCTAAGTAGCAGAAACTTCTCTTGTCTTCCTGCTTTATATTTTATTCAGTAATACCATGAATTTGTTTAGACAATCCTATTTTTGCTATTGCTACAGCCCCCTGTTTTCTTAATCATTCTACCTGCCACAGATATACATATTCATCTCCAGATATTGTCAAGGTCGTTTTAGGCAATTCAGACTCATTAGTCCTTCTCTAAGAATAGTGGTCTCTGTACTCTGCCACTTGACAAATTGCAGTGTGGCACACACCTTTGGCTGCCTACTCAGAATTCATTATTTCCTTCTTCCTCACTATGATAAATTTTATTTTCTTTGGAATAATGATGCATTCATTTCAAAGAAGTTTATGCCCATTTAAAGCAATCTACCTTCCCATACTTCTTAGCATTTTGTAATTTCTAAGTAATCCTATTTGGTACAAAGCATGATCAGCAGTGGTGGCTGGGGTGGACTTCCCAAAAAACCTTTTAGCGGTCAAGTCCCTTCAATTTGTCTACCTTTATCTTCCTTTGGGCCTTGGATAGCTCCATCTTGGCAAGTAAGAGGAAGAAAGCCAGATACTAAGGATAACAGCATGAAAAGATAGAGGGAGCCTGGAGCACCAAGGGTACACTCTAGCTGAGACTTGGGGCTGCCTTTTTTACGTACTTTGCTAAGTTTTTCCTCATTAGCACTTTTCTAGACATGCAAACAAGGCAATTTTGGTTGATTCACAGAGAAACTAAAAAGCATCTCAAGTGTTCTTTAATCTAATTACTTCTGCATATTAGGTAAACATGCCCTATGGCTGGAGCTATAATACTTGATATATCATCTGAGTTTAATGTAATTTTAAAGATTGTCTGATTTAGGAAGCAGAAATTCATATGTCTAATATTTATGCTTTTTAGCTAGAATCTCATAGAAATATAAAACCTGGGGTGTCTGTCTGGGCTATCTGTCATTTTAAAAGGTAAAATGTGTTTTTATTCTAAGTCAAAATTAAAATTGAAGTACAACCATAAAGAATAAGACTGATGTGACATTTTATTTTATTTTAATTACCAAACATCAACCAGATAAAATCAGATTTAATTCTTAATCTAGGAAATCTATCTGAACTTTTAAAGTCTAAGACTGCATCAATATTATTTTAATCAAGCTTACTAATACTCCCTTTGCAAGTGATGATGAAACAAAGAGTAGCATAAATATTATAAATATATTACACTTTAAGGAAGATCGTCTTTTAGTTTTACTGAATTATTTCAGAATCCTAGAAAATAAAAAGGCCTTAAATCCCCCTGGAAATACTGCCTCTGTGATCTATAACACACATAAATATACATTAGTATAAAGTATATGGTTTAGGCGTTCTTTTTTTTTTTTTTTCTTTTGAGGCAGAATCTTACCTTGTTGCCCAGGGTAGAGTGCCATTGTGTCAACCTAGCTCACAGCAACCTCAAACTCCTGGGTCTCCTGAGTAGCAAGGAATATAGGCAGCCACCACAATGCCCAGCTAATTTTTCTATTTTTAGTAGATTGGATTTCTCACACTTGCTCAGGCTTGTCTGGAACTCCTGAGCTCAAGTGATCCTCCCACCTCAGCCTCCCAGAGTGCTGGGATTACAGGTATGTGAGCCAGTGCGAACCATTGCATTCGACCATTAGACATTCTTTATATAATTAAAGAAAATTATTTCAAAAAGCATTTCAGTGTATTTCTATATACATGAACAGATAGAATGTTTGCTTACATATTTAGTTTCATTAACAATTGACTTGAACATCTAATTGTTGATAAGTGGCATCTGATTCATAAATCATCTGTGTGGTATTAAGTAGCCTTATCAACATCTCTACATCACCAGTGCATTACACAGCATGCTGGCCTTTTGTACTGAATCTTTCATGGAGGTGACCTGGTTAGCATATAGATTCCTCTTTCTACATTTGCTCTTGCAGTAGTTAAATTTGACGCTCACTTTTCCTTTCCAGCTCTTTATGAAATTTAACATCATTACATTACAACAAAGAGCCTTTAAGCAGCAAGGAGACGGCATAGAGCAGGGGTGGCGAACACGCGGCTAGAGCCGCATGCGGCTCCCAGCCAAAATGAATTTCGGCTCTTTGCCTCTTATCATTATTTTGTATACTGTGGCTCTTTGCCAAGTTTGGATTTTGTTATGCTGCTTCTGAAGAGGGACCTCTGAGGAGCGATCTCCGAGTGCGTAGTCGAACTTGTTCGCCACCCCTGGCATAGATGTACTAAAATATTCTCTTTCCTCATAAACATTGCAATGTAAGCAAGGAAACAAGAAAATTAAGAATGTAATTTCCTACAGCTATCTTTCTCTTCTCACACACAAATTCCAAGCTTGTCAATGATTCCAAGGAAGACTTCATGAGTTTGCTTTAAAATTTCAAATTCAATGGCATGAAACTTTTAGAAACCTTAGTGAAAGGATCTTGCCAAGGTGTCATATTATTATTAGCTTTGGGCTTTCTCCCACAAGGTTAATTATTGTAAAACAATGGGGTAGAAAGAATGGCCAGGAAATAATATTAAAATGCGAAAAGTAATTGTCTAACTTATTAACAACTTAATAACTTATTATCAGATACACAACTTTGATAGACAAATTTGATTGAAATGGTACAAAATCACCTTATTATCCGAAAGGTGTGCCTCCTTAATATTCTGAAATTTAAAAACCCATAATGCCAATAATTCAAAATTTTGACCAGAATAATTAGAGAGTCCAAGTCACTAGGGTATAATTTGTTAGGAATTAGTTATATATCTAGCTTTAATGGAAACACAATTTTGCACTGCAGTTTAAATAACTTTCTCTAATATCTTGCTTTTGATAGGAATGGTCATTAGACTTAACAGGTCATCTTTTGCCATTGTGCAGGTGGTTTCAATAAATATTTTGAGAGGCTGTATCCTCCACTTATAGTAGACTTTTTAAAATGCTGTCTTGACCTAAGTTCACTTGACTATGAATTTATATTAGCAAAAATAAATATGGCCTTAGAACTACAAGAATTATTTGAAAATGGGTAGAGTAAATTTTTTTCCTGAAAGTACCATAGTACATAGCAAATATAATTTAAAGAATTGTAATGAAATCTAGAATGCTAAAAGGCCAGAATATATATTTCAGTATTCAATATTTTGAGAGTGACATTTCTGTGTCTAAAGTAGAAAAATAATAGATTTTGAAATTCAGTTTTAGGTTGTAGGCAAGCTGATTATGAAATTTAAGTCAAAGGGATTATTTCTTTCTTCCTCTAAAATAAGGAAGTTGACTTCCATGACAAGAGACTACAATTCCTTTAGCATGAATAATATATCTGAATTTTTCATTGTTTTATTTTACTCTTCACATACTTTTCTAATCTGATACTTTCAAAAACATGTAACTAAATTCTATTTTCTGTAATATTTCATTTAAAAATTAATATTATTAAAAGCATCATGCCATGATCCTTTCCAAGAGAACCCCAATTTTATTCAGGACAGCAGAACGCATGCACTAGAGGTCAGCATGAGAGATCTAGACACCATGATGAAAAGAGGAATTGCTGGATGGAGTCTTTTAGGATGGAGAGACTTGGCAGGTACTCCCTTATGGCTCTTTACACTTCATCCCTTGTCAAATGCCTGGAACAAGTGTCTGAAGATGGAGGGGAAGCAGCCAACTTGTAACCAAGGGTGGTAAACAAGAGCTTCAAATCTCACACTTTGAGAGAGAGGAATAGAAAGATAGAATCAGCCTAAATCCCTAATGACATCCTGGATTACCTACCCCTAGATTTCGTCTGTGTGTGTGTGTGTGCGCGTGCGTAACACAAATAAATTTCTATTTAAGCTACTGCTAGTTGAATTTTATGTAACTCTTAATATAAATCTAATTCTAAATGATACTGAAAAAGAGTGAAGGAAGGTAGAATAACACCCCCAATATTGTTATCATTATATAATATTTAAAATCAAATATAATTGTATTTGTCCAAAGTGCCCTAGTTGTCTTTAGAGATTAGATAAGAAAATACAGGGGGGGAAAAAATCCCACCATGATCCATAAAAAAAACAAGTAACTGTGAAATGAGGCATTTTTAAGCACCATGACTTTTGTAACCTGATGGGTAATTTTATATTGTCTGTCACCACTCCTTATGTCAATAACAAATAGCAATTTTTTTCATTTCAATTATGTCAACAGCCACAGTGCCCTGCAGATCATTCTCTGGAGATAAGAGTTTCTGACGTCAGCAGAACCTTTGCCCACCAACTGGCAGGGTGGCGGCCCTGTATGAAGGTCAAGTGCAGGTGAGCTAAACCCTGTGATAAACAGGAACCTCCTGGAGATACCTGTGCCTCAAATTGTGAATTGTACTGTTGTTTCCCCCCAAAACAGCAGACCAGCTAAATTTAAATTCTTTTAAAAAATTAAATAATGAATGATCTCTCAGGAAATTATCAGAGCTTTAATCAGTTGTTTGATTAAACCCACAAAGAAAGCATTCAGCCTTGTTTACTTCTCACTAATGAAAAAAGGATCAATTGTGGATAAAGACTTATGTCTTATGTCTTATGTTTATTGACACTTTATCCTGCCCTCAACTGCTGTCTACAGCACACCTGCATGAGCACATGCACACACACCCCACGTGCTCCCTTCCCAGATAGAAATTTAAGCACTTTGAAGGCAGTGATTTTTTTTTTCACTTAGGTTTGTACCTTATAGTTTTAGATGAAAAAGGATACTTTTAAGACTATGGAAACTATTGATCCATTATTTGCTACTCTTTTATGCTTTCTCCTTAAACATCTAATGTTTGGAAAACTTGACAATATTTATAGTTATAAAAACTTAGTGATAATACTGACCAACATTGCCTTCTCATTTTATTAGATAACAGTGATGAGGACCAGAAATATGAGTAGAATTTTCCACTTAGAGTCAGGGAGAAGAGAAATAGAAAGCTTAATTCTTATAGCACTCATAGTGGGTATTGCATTTCGTTCTTTATTGTATTTAAAGAATGTAAATTATTTGAATTACTGGAGTGTGTTCTATATTGTATTCACTTCTTGAATTTATTTTATTTTCCACTGTTTTGTGTTTTGTCTCTATATAGGATTTTTACTTGAATTTATTGTGTATAGTATTTGTATATTCACTTATTTATGCTTATTTTGTTGTATTTTTGTATTGTATCCTGTATTTGCATTGTATTATTTATTGAATACTGTATTTATTACTTAAATTAATTGCATTTTGTACAATATATATTTATTTTGTACTTGTTGTATGTTGCGTGAATGTCTCCCAATTGATCAATGATGCAGAGAAATGAGTCCTGCAGTGAAATAGTCTGAGTAACAAGAGGAACACTTACACTTCATGGCAAGAGGCCATCTTTATTTCTTCCACCAAAGCTTATATAGGCACATAACTTAATTAATATACACATGACTTAAACCTTGGCCCCAGGCCTTTTACTATCTGGTACTTAAGGGCCTATGGATAAACCAGATTAACTGATAACCATTTTACTAACATTATCTAAAGCTATCCTTATGGGCTAAGGTTTAACTGGTTTAACTGATAACTACTTCACTAAAGTTATTCTTATGCTAGGCAATCAAAAAAACCACAAAACAAGATTCTGGGGAAATAAGCTGTTTGAATGCTTGACCATCTGGAGGCTGTTAATCATCTTTAAGGAGCAGTCTGGAAAATCCTGAGATATACAAGTAACTGCCTGCAGACCTGCCTCCACGAAGCTCTGCCCTAAATCACTTTTACATGATTAGGTTCTAAGCCACATATGGAGTTCTATCCAGGATTTTTTCCTTTCTAACTCACAAAAGACTTTAAACTTGCCTTCCCAAGATTCGGGTGTCCTCAAACTTTTTAAACAGGGGACCAGTTCACTGTTCCTCAGACAGTTGGAGGGCTGGACTATAGTTTAAAAAAAAAAAAAAAAAAAAAAAAAACTATGAACAAATTCCTATGCACACTGCACATATCTCATTTTGAAGTAAAAAAACAAAACAGGAACAAATACAATCACACCGCCGCATGTGGCCCACAGGCCGTAGTTTGAGGACCCCTGAAAAGTTTACTTATAGGCTTTTTGCCTATAGTTGTACATTGTATTTCTCACTTTATTGTATATGTATATGTTAGAATGTAAATATCCATTTATCTGCTGATATCTATTTTATATATATTATGTATCGAAGTCCTTTATCAGTAATTAGTATTGAAAGTCTATTTTCCCACCCTGAGGGTTGATTTATTTACTCTTACACTTTTTGATGAATGCAATTATTTAATTTTAGTGCAATTCAATTTATCAGTCATTACCTTTTTAGTGACATTATTTTCTATATAAGAAGTGTTTTACAACCACAAGTTTATAAAAATTTCTCTCCTATACTGTTTTGAAAAACTTTGTAATTAGAATTTTCATATCTTAATATGTCATTCATAAAAAGTGAGGGTCCACTTGTAGGCTCACACATATACATATTTTAAGAATCACAAAAGTAGTATTGTGTAGAAATGAAAGAGGACAGCTTTTTATTACTGGAGCTGGGTTGACTGAATATCCATATGAAAGAAAATCAGTTTGATCTTTTATTGCATATACAAATTTGATTTCAGGTAGATCTATTATATGAAAATCTGTATCAAACAGACGCTTATATATTTTCAGATTGCTTTTCTAATGTGTGCATTAAAGACTATACATTTCCCTGTTCACATTCCTTTTTTTTTTTTTATGTTTCAGAAGATCTGATCTGTATTTTAGATATATAAATATATAATCCTTAAATTCAACTTATTTTAAATTTCCTTTGTAAGTCTAAAATATGTCTTGTGAGTTATTTAGACATGAATTACTTATTTTCATTAAATGGGGATTGTCTAATTACCTTTTAGTAATTTGTTAAGATATAATTCCTTTGACATTTGTTGAGTCTTGATTAAGGGCTAAGCATAAAATTAATGGCAAATTTTAGTAAAATATGTCTGCAATAAAAAAGATATTTATCATGAATTTGTTGGATATATTTTATTATTTAAATTTGTTATTCATATCATTCAAATATTTCATATCTTTGCTAATGTTATCTATTTATTGCATCAGTTACAAAAAGAGCTATATTAAATTTTTCTTCTATGATTATGGATTTAATTATTTCTTCTCTTAGATAAGCAAAGTTTTGCATCATAATCTTTGAATTTATATAATTGTTTAGAAATATAGAATTTTTATCTCCTTCTGATAATTGTTTGTTATAGAATACTAAATAAACTTTTTCTCTATACTGAAGCTTTATTTCAACTCTACTTTGATGAACATAATAGTTACATCAACTTTCTTTTAGTTAGTGTTTAGAAGCTATACCTTTTACCACTTTGATGTTCAAATTTTTTGTTATCTTTGTGGTCAAGATAATCAGCATATAATTAATTTTTCAGTTTAATGATCTTTGTAATTTTGTTATATTGCCCTGTAATACATAATTCATATATATACATAACATCATCAATAACATATTGAATCTATTTTAAAAGACTATGTTTCATATCTGAGCTCTCTGTTCTATTTCACGAGTCTATGTCTGTATTTATATGCCAGTATCATGTTCTTTTGTTTACTATAACCTTGTAGTATAGTATTAAGTCTAATAAAGTGATACATCCTGATTTGTTCCTTTCACTAAGGTTGCTTTTGCTACTCAAGCTCTTTTTTGGTTCCAGGCAAAGCACAGAATTGTTTCTTTCTAGGTCTGTGAAAAATCATGTTGATATTTTGATGGGACATGCATTGAATCTATAAAACACTTAGGGCAATATGAACATTTTAACAATATTGATTCTGCTGACCCGTAAGTATGATGTTTTTCTTTTTGTTTACATCATCTGCAGTTTTCTTCTCAGTGATTCCTAGTTCTCTTTGTAGGGAGCTTTTCTGCAAAGATAATCCTAGGTATTTTAATTTCTTAGCTATGTGAAAGGTATTGAGTCTTTGATTTCATTCTCAGCTTGACTATTGTTGCTATATAGAACTGCTTCTGATTTGTGTACACCGATTTTGTAAAATGAGGTTCTGCTGAATTTTGTTATCAATTCCAGGATTCTCTCTGTAGAATCTTTGGGCTTTCTAAATATAAGATTATGGAAGAGGGCATGATGGCGGACAGGACAGACACGTAGCCCACCTCTCCCAAGTCATCATGTGAGAGGAAAAGGGGTCCGAACCTTTCCCACACATGGATTGTTGGTGTGGACAGACAGCTGGAGATGCTCAGCAAATTGGCAGATTGCTGTATATGAGGGGTAATTTAAAACCACAGACTCTGTTGTAGAGATTTTTCACAGCCAGTCCCCTCCCTTATGGAGGACAGCAGCTTACAAATGCTGACAAAACCCAATTGACAAATATTTATTCTTGTTCCGAGGGTGGCATCCCAAAGGAGAGCCAGTCAAAAACACAGGGAGCTGGGTAACCCAATGGAAAATTGAAGGGAGGGGATCCCGCCCGGGAAACAGACATTTTGAACCATCCAAAATGGCAGGCACCTTCCCCCAGAACTACAGGAGTGATTGAATAGACCAGAGCATTCCTGGAGGAGAATGTTGGATGGGATTGGAGGTTCAGGCTGCATGGCGAACTGGCGGGTCCTGATTCAAAAGGGAAACTTTGAACCATAAAACTCAGAATAAGGTCCCGTAGTGCACCAGCCATGGGAACCAACTGCAGCCGCAGGACCTGCCAGCAACAGCAGAACCCAAGAGCAACCGCGAGCCGCCTGCAACCCTGCCAGCCGCCTACAACCGCATGAGCAGGAAGCAGCACCCTCCTCCATAGCCGATTGCAGTCGCCAGTTTGCCGGAAAATGTAGGAACAGAGTGGAAAGATTTGTGAAGCATGGACTCCTGCACTGAGTGGGGAGGTTGAACAGAGGTGCTGTCCAGAGTAGAACAGCTGAGGTTGAACAATAGTTAGGTGACAAACTTTTACAGAAACTCCAAAATGGCAATCAGCCATGGAGGGTGGTTACCATGGTAACAGTATAAACTGTGAATCAGGTATAAGCCTGGGAAACACTCACAGTGCCACCTGGTGTCCAGAAAGTATATTGCATTATAAATATATTCCTATGAAAGTTGATCCCTACATCATTCATATGGATGTATATTTCTACATATATACAAGAATAATATTTTTGTGGTTGGTGCCTTTTGTTTTTCTTTTTTCTTTTTCTTTTCTCTCTCTCTCTCTCTCTCTTTTTTTTTTTTTTTTTTTTTGTCCTGTTTTTTCCTCACCATTTTCGTGGAGGAGCTATTGTTAATTTTTTATTTTTTTTATGGATATGTTTTTATTGCTATTTTTTACTATTTTTAATTTCTCCTTCTTCTCTTTTAACTTTTCTATGAATACCACTTTTTTTCTTTTTTTTCAATTATTTTATGATTATCTCTATTTTTATTGTAGTTGTTTTTTGTTGTTGTTGTTGTCGTGGGTGTTGTCTGTATGTCTATGTGTCTCTGTCTGTTTGTACATCTATGGGCTCATGTGTCTGGTAGCCTTTGTATGTGTTTATTTGCTCATTTGGTCTCAATGAGCTTGGTGTTATGACCTGCAATTCTGAGCTCCCAGAACTTCCCTCCACTCTCACTCTGAGGTCTGGAGGCCTGTCCCCAAGGAGTCCAGATTCTTGGGTGATTTCTCAAGAGCTGTAGACAAGACCTGGACCGCAGCTGGACAGCGCTAATTCTACAGCACGGGAGTGAGGAGATGATGGTCGGCTGAGAGGGAATCACGCTGGACTGGCGGTACCCCGAGGTACAGAGCAGCAGCCATCTTTAGCAATAACAAGGTCCACCCCCGTATATCCCGAAGCCACTCCCCCTGTCTCCGTGGGCAACCAGAGGAGGTTGGGCATCTTCTCAGATGGCAACCACCACAGAACAGACCTGGGACTGAAACACAGGCCGCATGAGTAAAGGGTTTTCCCGAGGCGGTACTGGCCTGGGTGGAATGCAGAGACTAGAAAATGCACGAGCAGAGCCGGAAAACTTCCATGGTTGGGCTGACCCAGAGGACTGCTTTACTGAGCTTAAGATGCACCTGGCCCTCAGGGGATCATCAGCCTTTAGGCAAAGAAGGACAGCAGGCTATAGCTGACAGCTAACTGTACTGCGAATACAAAACTACAGGAGTAAAGACAAGGCCTGAGGCACAGGTTCTCAGAACTCAATTCAGCCCCTCTTCTGCAGAGGAATATAGCAGGGTCAGAAACAAACTCCCACAGGGTTGTTCATCAATCAAGGGCGGGGCTGGAACTAGGTCAACACTCCCCAGCCTCCATCAAGCGCCTGAAGTAGACAGGCCTCACCATTCCCTGCTAGATATAGGCAGAGAGCAGCAGCCTGGATGAGCACATACAGACTTGCTTGTGATTCAGGCAGGTGCAAACCTCTGGAGTATCTACTTACTGCAGACAACTGACTGGGTCACAGCCCTGTGGGGCTAGCAGTGACTGGTTGTGACAGAGGTGCAAGGTGGGGAAGGAGGCATCAATATTCCCAGATTAATCTATTTTCTGAGTGGGTCCTCCAGACTTGACAGAGCACCGGAGTAAGTCATATTTGAGTTGTCACCAGACCCCTGTGTTCCAGTTGCCCAAGACCTTTTAAACTCTCCCACCTGAGACAGGTGCTGACTGAGACAATTGATTTGGACCTTTCAAAAAAAGCCAATCGCCTAAGGACTATTCAAGTGGTGCCCTGGGTGTGTGGTTGTAGGAAGGTTTGATTTTCCTTTTCCAATTGTTGCCTGTGGGGGGCAGGGTGACTTAATTGCTGGTATTTCTCCACAGCTGATACTACAACCCAGAGTAACTGTTTCATTAGGGGTGAACAGAGACCAGCTGAAAACAAGACAGAACCACTTAGCCCCACCACAACAAATAGGTCCCAAACATCTCAGGCCGTAGCACTGCACAGGTCCTCAATAAGGCTCCAGGGGAAAAATCAAGTGGTATGAAGTAATCATGGTACACAATCAGTGGAAAAACTCTGGTAACATGAATAACAAGAATAGATCAACCCCCCAAAGGAAAGATATGGCAGATGTAACTGAAGATTCCATTCATAAACAGCTGGCTGAGATGTCAGAAATTGAGTTCAGAATTTGGATTGCAAACTAGATTAACAGAATGGAGGAAAATTTGGAATTAGAAATCCGAAGAGCAATTCAAAAGTCAGAATTAGAAATTCGAGGAGAAATTCAAAAATCGTCTCAAGAATTTAATGAATTTAAAGACAAAACCACCAAAGATTTTGATGCACTGAAACAACAATTTGCAGCCCTCAAAGACCTGAAAAACATAGTGGAATCCCTCAGTAACAGAGTTGAGCAGGCAGAACAAAGGATTTCTGACATTGAAGACAAGGCATTTGAATATTCCCAAACTCTCAAAGAAGAGAAATGGAGAGCAAAAACAGAGCATTTTCTCAGAGAGCTCTGGGATAATTCAAAGAAGGCTAATATTCAACTCATTAGAATTTCTGAAACCGAAGAAGCGGCCTTGCTAGGCACAGAGGCCCTTCTCCATGAAATTATGAAAGAGAATTTTCCAGATATGCATAGAGATTCTGAAATTCAGATAGCAGACATCTTCAGAAGCCCACCATGACACAACCCCAATAAGACATTCCCAGGCATATCATAATTAACTTCACTAAAGTTAATATGAAGGAGAAGATTCTCAAAGCAGCCAGATGTAAGAAAGCCCTTACCTACAAAGGGAAGAATATTAGAATGACTGCAGATCTCTCTGCTGAATCTTTTCAAGCCAGAAGAGGGTGGTCATCAACTTTTAATCTCCTAAAGCAAAATACCTTTCAACCCCGGATCTTGTATCCAGCTAAACTGAGTGGAGAAATTAAATATTAATAATTTTATGATGGAGAAATTAAATACTTTAATGACATTCATATGTTGAAGAAATTTGCCATAACCAAACCAGTTCTCCGGAACATTCTCAGACCTATCTTCCATAATGACCACCCCAATCCTCTACCACAAAAACAAACACACTCAGAAACTTTTGATCAAATTTCAACTTTCACAATGGTGAAAGGATTAAAATTGTTCAATGGACTTTAAAAAAAGTTGATACCCAAATTTTTACCAGATTTATCAATATTCTCCATTAATGTAAACAGCTTAAACTATCCTCCAAAGAGGCATAGGTTAGCTGACTGGATAAAAAAACTCAGGCCACATATCTGCTGCATACAAGAATCACATCTTACCTTAAAAGATAAATATAGACTCAGGGTGAAAGGATAGTCTTCCATATTTCAGGCAAATGATAATCAGAAAAAAGCAGGTGTTGCAATTGTATTTGCTGACACAATAGGCTTTAAACCAACAAAAGTATATTACGATAAGAATGGTCACTACATATTTGTTAAGGGTAATACTCAATGAGATTTCAATTATGAATGTTTCTGCACTGAACCAGGATGTGCCTCTATTTATGAGAGAAACTCTAACAGACATGAGCAACTTGATTTCCTCCAGCTCCATAATAGTTGGAGATTTCAACACTCCTCTGGCAGTGTTGGATCGATCCTCAAATAAGAGGAGCAATAAGATGAGCAAAGAAATTTTAGATATAAACCTAACCATCCAACATTTGGATTTAGCAGACATGTACAGAACATTTCATCCTAACAAAACTGAATACACATACTTCTCTTCAGCCCATGGAACATACTCCAAAATTGATCACATCTCAGGTCATAACTCTAACCTCAGCAAATTTAAAGGAATAGAAATTATTCCGTGCATCCTCTCGGACCATCATAAAAGAAAAGTTGAACTCAGTAATAACAGGAATCTGCACACTCATACAAAAAAATGGAAGTTAAATAACTTTATGCTGAATGATAGCAGGGTCATAGATGAGAATAAGAAAGAAACTGCCAAATTTTTGGAACAAAACAACAATAAAGACATGCATTACCAGAACCTCTGGGATACGGCAAAGGCAGTCCTAAGAGGAAAATTTATAGCACTGCAAGCCTTTCTCAAAACAACGGAAAGAGAGTAAGTTAACAACTTATTGGGACATCTCTGGAAAAGACTGGAAAAGGAAGAACATTCCAACCCCAAACCCAATAGAAGAAAAGAAATAACCAAAATCAGAGCAGAATTAAATGAAATTGAAAACAAAAGAATTATACAACAGATCAATAAATTAAAAAGTTGGTTTTTTGAAAAGGTCAATAAAATAGATAAATCTTTGGATAACCTAACCAGGAAAAAAAGAGTGAAATCTCTATTTCATCAATCAGAAATGACAATGATGAAATAACAACAGACTCCTTAGAAATTCAAAAAATCCTTAATGACTATTACAAGAAAATTTATTCTCAGAAATAGAAAATCTGAAGAAAATTGACCAATACTTGGAAACACGTCACCTTCCAAGACTCAGTCAGAATCAAGTGGAAATGTTGAA
>CAUYPK010082957.1:0-64664 GCA_963574355.1 Loris lydekkerianus
GGTGGTGGGTGAGCAGGTAGGACGGGGGTGAGTGGGTGGTGGGTGAGCAGGGAGGAAGGGGGTGAGTGGGTGGTGGGTGAGCAGGGAGGAAGGGGCTGAGTGGGTGGTGGGTGATCAGGGAGGAAGGGGGTGAGTGGGTGGTGGGTGAGCAGGTAGGAAGGGGCTAAGTGGGTGGTGGGTGAGCAGGTAGGAAGGGGGTGAGTGGGTGGTGGGTGAGCAGGTAGGAAAGGGGGTGAGTGGGTGGTGGGTGAGCAGGTAGGAAGCAGTCCCTGGTCTGTCTGAAGCTGAGTAGAACAGGCTCTGTCCAAATTGCAGTTCCATGGGAAAAATAAGTATTGCTGTTTTAAACCATTAAGTTTGGGGGAATTTGTTACACTGCCATAGCAACTGGGTCAGTTACATGGAGTTAGGAAGGTTTTTGGGGGGATTTTATTTTTTTTGGTGGTTGTTTTCTTAGAGACAGCGTCTCACTCTGTTACCCAGGCTGAAGTGCAATGCTGCTGTCACAGCTCACATTCCTCACATTCCTGGGCTCAAGGGATCCCCCTGCCTCAGCCTTCCAAGTAACTGGCATATGCCACCATGCTGACTTATTTTTCAGCAGAAATGGGGTCTTGTTTTGCTGTCTAGGCTGTTCTCAAACACCTGGCCTCAAGTGATCCTCCCTTCTTAGCCTCCCAAAGTGTTGGAATTATAGGCATGAGTCATCATGAGTGGCTGGGTCAGCAAGTATGGGGTATTTTTTGAGAGTTTTTTTTTGAGACAGAATCTTACTCTGTTGCCCTGGGTAGAATGCTGTAGCGCCGGCCTACCTCACAGTAACCTCAAACTCCTGGGCTCAAGTGATCTTCCTATCCCTGAGTAGCTGGGACTGCCTCCTGAGTAGCTGGGCCTACAGAAGCGCAACTAACATTTTCTATGTTTAGTAGAGACAGGGTCTCACTTTTCCTCAGGCAAGTCTCAAACTCCTGAACTCAAGGGATCCTCCTGCCTCAGCCTCCCAGAGTGCTGGGATTACAGGCGTGAGCCGCCATGATGGGTGTGTGTCTGACACCTGAGGTATGCAGCTTTCTGGAGTTGATCACTGGGGTTGATAAATTACCTGTCATTTCTTTGATTTCAGGCAGGTCATTTAACCTTTCCAGTCTCAGTTTCCTTGTCTGAAATACGGGGGGAAAGGAGTGTCCATTTCACAAGGCTGCTGAAAGCTCTGGGCTCGTATACGCACGTGAACACTCAGTGACAGTGAATAATAAGAATACTAGCAGGGCTGAGGGGGTCGGATTCCCACTCAGACTGACTTCAGAGCCTCCAACGTTCCCTGAAGGACACAGCCAGCCAGGGTTCCCGCGGCTGAGCCACTCCTGGCTGGACTGAACTACCCTGCAGGGACAGAAGGCCCAGGGCAGCAGCGTGTGCTGGGGTGCCCTTGCAGCTCCGCCAGTCCTGCTTCCTGGGCTACGTGTGTGAAATCCAGCCCACCGAGATCACCTACTAGGCCGGCAGTCTGGAGAGCCCTTTTCAATGTGAGTTTCTTTATGCTGTGTTGCAGATACAGCTGGTCTCCACTGCTTCTAATAGCAGTAGTCGGCGAATCCTGCCTGTGAGATGAACTGGCGACAGGATGATTAAACCGAGTCCTCCGTGTGACACCAGATGGCGGCACCCCCAGCATGTGCAGAGGTGAGGCTGGAGAGCCGGCTTGCAGGCAGAGTCACAGTCGCCCTGCTGACCCTCACTGTGGAGGCTCTGGACCCACACAGACCAAGGGGGCAGCACAGGAGCCAAGCCGCTTGTGCAGCCCGGCGCAGTGTACACGTTCTTGATCTTTCTCACGTTTGCACACTAAAAATGGCATCCAGCTTGTAATACTGAGACACAGGACCCTCACCCCCTGCCAGTAAGGCCACACACTGCCACAGCCACTTTGAAAGCCAGTTCACCAAGGCCAGGGGAGTTGACGATCCTCATCTACCTTCCCAGGACTAACCTCATGGAGATGCCCGCACTTACCAGAGGCGCAAGGACGTGCACCACAGCCAGTTCCTAACACTGAAAAATGGGAAACCACCTAAATACACGTCAGCAGGGGTACAGATGTTTATTTATTTTTTTCTATTTTTTTTTTTTTTTAGTAGAGATGGGAGTCTCACTCTTGCTCAGACTGGTCTTGAACTCCTAAACTCAAACAATCCCCCTGCTTCAGCTCCCAGAGTGCTGGGGAATTACAGGAGTGAGCCAAGGTGATGGCTGAGGACAGATACTTAGATACTTAGGGGCTTATGTGTGCAGTGGAATACTATACACCAGTTAAAATGAATGGACGAGAACCATCCATAGCAACATGGATGAATCTCACCAAGAAAATATAAAAGCAAGTTGCATCTTGAAGAGGAGGTGTCTGCACACCTGTGTTCACAGCAACATCATTCACAGTGGCCAAAAGGCGAAAACAAGCCAAGTGCCCATCAAAGGATGCATGGATAAGCAAAATGTAGTCTGTCCATACGTGGATATTATTCAGCCTTAAAAAGGGAGGGAATTCTAACACCTGCTGCCACATGGATGAACCTTCAGGACAGTGTGCTAAGTGGAACAGCCCAGCCGCAAAAGGATAAAAACTACACCATTCCATGCATATGAGGTCCCAAGAGGAGTCAAATTCCTGGAGGAAGAAAGTGGAATGGTGGGTGACAGGGGCTCAGGTGGGGTCAGACAAGGAGTTGTTTAATGGGGACAGAGTTTCAGTTTGTGAAAAAAAGAAGTTTTAGAGACAGACCATGCTGTTGGCTGCATCACACTGTGAATGCACTTAGCGCCACAGAGCTAGAGACTGGGCACGGTGGCTCACACCTGTAATCCCAGGCCTCTGAGAGACTGAGGCGGGTGGATGGCCTGAGCTCAGTAGCTTGAGACCAGTCTGAGAGATAGTGAGATCCAGTATCTATTAAAAACAGGAGAAAAACTAGCCAGGCATTGTAGCAGGTGCTTGTAGTCCCAGCTGCTCGGGAGGCTGAGGCAAGAGGATTGTTCAAGTCCAAGAGTTTAAGGTTGCTGTGAGCTATGAGGATGCCATAGCACTCTACCTAGGGCAACAGAGTGAGATTCTGTCTTAAAAGAATAAAATAAATAAAAATAGGAAAACTAGACAGATATGGTAACACTCCTGTAGTTACAGCTACTTGGGAGGCTGAGGCAGGAGGATCACTTGAGCCTAGGAGTTTGAGGTTGCTGTGAGCTATCACACCATGGCACTCTACCCAGGGCACAGAGTGAGACTCTATCTCAAAAAAAAAAAAAAAGAAAGAAAAAAAAGAAAAGAAAAGCCCAGAGAACTACACACTTGAAAACAGTTAAGATGGTAGATTTTACGTTCCATAGTTCTTACCACAATTAATTTTTTTTAAAAAACCAAGTTACAGCTTATAAAGCCATGTACCTAAAGTTTTAAAACAATCTTTAGTGTTAGAAAAGTTATAAAAATGTGCATGGGAAATACAAACCCCATACCAGGGTTCTGTTTAGGGTCAGCCCTGGGGTAGCAGGGTTGGGATGAGAGCTGAGGGGATCCACAGGGCCACATCAGTTTATTGCTGAGGCTGGCCAGTGAGTAGACTACTCCCCACGTTTTCTTTGCACCTGAGCTATTATTTAGTTAACCAAAGCACCCTGAGGTCTGTCAGGCTCTGGGGACAGGCAGTGGGTTCACCACCTCCCACATGGCCTCTGAGCCACAGCTGGAGCTTTGCAGAGCTGCCTTCCACAGAGGAGGTGCTGGCGACACTTCCTTTCGCTTCCTAGTTGAAATAAGAGCTCAGCTCCTCCCCCAGTCCCGGCCTCTGGCAGAATCCCAAGATTATTTTACATTAATTTAAGATCACTAATGAAGAATAATTAACAGCTTCAAGGGAGCCTGGCACACCCTGTGTTTAGAAGTGGTTAATTATGCATTGTCTGCAAAACACCCTTTCATACTCTTAAGTTTTGGAGCACTGTTTTAAACAACGGAATATGGCATCCGGCAAAAAGCCAAGTGGCTCCATTCATAAAACCTTCCAGGGGGAGGACCTGTCTGGGAAATGACTGCCACTTGCTAAGCCCCCATTAAGTGCCACAGATCTTGCGTTTTCTTGGCATCTACCCTATAAATCTCACCAGGGCCCCAGAGGGGGGCTCAGCCTCTCCCTCCCTCATGGTTTACAGAGGTGTAGAGAGGAAGGGACTTTTCTAAGCTCCCGGCCAGGGTGCAGCCCCAGCTGACACATCACCATTATTCATGGTCAGTAACTAAAAGACTGCCCCCCAGCCCCAAGCATATATTTGCCAAGGTGGACGGCTGGAGTGGCCTGGTAGCCAGCTGGTTAAATCCCCACCACTGACCGGCCACGCGACTCTGGGCAAGCTCCTCCCGTGCCTTGGCTTCATCACCTGGAAAATGGGAGAACAGTGCCCCCCACTTCGTGGATTAGTACCCAGCACTGGTGCTCAGAGGGGGTGTCTCGCAGCAGGCGCTCAGTCAGCCTCGGCACTCCCCAGCCTCTTCCCCTGACATGCGCCTGAAGCTTCAGCCTCACCTGGGACAACTTCAGAGCCACGCCACGCCCACCCCACACATTTGCTTTCTTCCCACATTGCCTTCCTGTCTGGAAAACCTACTTCTGCATCTGGGCCCTGCTCAGATCCTGCCGCCTACAGGAAGCCGCACGAGGTCCCCCCCCCCATGACCTCCCTCAGCTGCTGTCTGCCTGACACCTCTCCTGGTCTCCCATCCTTGGCTTTCATGATGTGTCATAGGGTCTTTACCCCTTGCTGAAGCTCAAGGACTGTACCCCACGTGTCTTTGGAGAACCGTGGGGGCCTGAAAAAAAAGAGCACTCTGAAGAGGAGCCTCTGCAGCAGGGGGTAGGGGGTAGGGGGCTCTGCAGCAGGGGGTAGGGGGTAGGGGGCTCTCACTGGTCTCTCCCAGAGTCTGAGCCAGGCCTCTCACACTTGGACCAAAGGACCCCAGCGTGGGGCCCTCACTTGCCACTACCTCCAAGACCCTTCATGGGCCCTGCACTGACTGCAGGACAAAGCCCAGCCCTGGGTCCTGGACTCGGGCCCCTCACCCATGGCCTGAAGACACCTTTCCCTTTTAAAGCCTCTGAGTCTCCAGAGTGCTCTTCCCTCTGCCTGGAACACCTGTCCTCCCCACCTCAGTTCAGCTAATTCCTTCAGGTGCTTCACCATGGGCTCAGCTGTCGCCCTGCTCCTCCATGAAGCCCAGACGTGCTCACCCCAGGCTCACAAACCAGCAGGGGCAGGGGGTTAAAGGCCCGTCCTCTCCACGGTGCTGAGGGCCAACCAGGTGCCCGCGCCCTGCTCTGAAGCTGCCGGCACTAATCAGATGCAGACAGGCCACTCTCCCTGGCATCCGCCCAAGAGTGGGGACTTCCTTTCTACAGCTGCCGAGACCCTCCGTGCCCGCCCCCTTCAGAGAAAGCCCACTGGAAGAAGAAAGAAAGCTTCTGCACTTTCCCAGAATAGCTCACATGCTAATGGCCGCAGACTCCACAGAGTGTGAGATCAGGAAAAACTAATTCCCTCAGAATGGATGGGATAAATCCCTCCACAAGGTCTTTAATTACAAGCCATGAAAGGCGACCACGGCGATGGCTCCACTGTGCTCTCCTGCTGGCCCTGGCACAGGTGTTTCCTGACCAAGGTGTCTGGACAGAACACACACACACCCAAAAGACATTGTCGCATAGCTGAACCTTTAGGCTTGTGGTGCCTGCAACCTACGTCACCCCAGGCAGCAGTCCTCAAACCCTACCACATGTCATCAGGTCCAAGTCACTAAAGAGGGGTCTCAGAGAGGGAGAGAGACCTGCCCAAGTTCACACAGCCAGGAAGGGGACTTGAACTCCAGTCTTCTGACCTCTAGACCAGGGATGCCCCACCACGCCTTCCCAAACCCGTGCTAAGGTGGAGGCAGTGGAAGCTCTGAGACACAGCAGCTCACACGGTTGGAAGGGCTGTGCCGTGGCAGTGGGCTGGGGATCTCCAGGCCTGCACGGCTGCTGTCCTGTGAGGTCATGCCTGCTCAGGACCAAGTCTGCCCTAGGAACACACACAGTGCTTCACCACAGAGTAGTCCAGAGTGACCATTTCTCTGTAGAAACCCTATCAGTTTTCAAGGCTGGAGGGACAGTAGAGAATTATACTTAAGCTGAGTTACAAAGCGAACAGTGGCAAATGCCACTAGGCCGGTGGCAGGGACCCTATGCTGAGGTGAGGAAGTCCTGCGGTCAGGTAGGCTCAAGGTGAACTTTCCCTCCAGGCCCTGTTGCCCTGGTAGCCAAGGTCCTCCCCAGAGGTCGACTTACCTCCTGTAGGCCCCGTGCAGTGGCTGCAAGCACAGGAATTGCCAGTAATCCAAGCAAAAGGCCTTGAACTTGAGCATTTTCACCTTAGTCTCCAGCTGGACCTGCAGCGACTCCTCCACAGAGGCACGGAGGGGGCTGGTGGGAGCTGGAGGACTGGCTGCGCTGGTCTGCCCCGTCCCTGCCACGGTGGCCCCCTGCTCACATGGCCCTGCCCGGCGCTGCGTGCACAGTGCACGCCTCCAATACAAAGAGCGGTGAGCACAAAAGCCTAGCAACTCACTCGCGCGGCTCACCCAGCCAGCCTCACGCTGCTGCTGTTTCTGGCGGCTGGTGCTTCTTGGGGCTCCCCTGGGGGTCCCTGGGGCAAACTGCAGCAGCTCTGGCTGTGTCCAGCGGTGGAAACCCCCAGCCCGTCATCCTGGGGGACCTGAGTGCCAAGGCTCCCGACAGTGGCTCTGAAAATCTGTTCTTCCAACCAGTCCCGAGGCTCCCGGTGGCCCCACTAGCACTGGCTGGGCAGGTGTCCACCCGCCTGCCTGGCCCAGAATGGCTGAGGCCAGGGAAGACCCAGGGAGCACAGGTGGGGAGGGGTCAAGGCAACAGACACCAGAGTCTTTTGCCAGAGAAATTAGGTTTGGTGGAATCCCGGTCCAGTCTGTGTGAGGGAAAACTCACCACACGGCCACGTGGTGCTTGGGGTGGGAGCAGCTGGCTCCGAGAAGCAGGAGAAAGACTGACAGGGCTGCCCAGCGCCAGTTGCCCAGGCGACGGGGACACATTGATAAAATCTAAAGTGGAATGGTGATGACAGCCGCTCATTGGCTGCTGGAGGGGAATCCTGTCACTAACCAGGGAGGGTGGGAGAGTGGCAGGGAGACGGCTAGGCTGAGAGACAGGGACATTGTTGGGCAGGGGGACCCGAGAGCCAGTGGGTGGCTCAGAGACCCATAAAACCTGACAGTCACAGGGCTCAGAATCACTGGTCTGGCCTCATGTCTCCAGGTGCACTACCCACCTCCCCTCTGGCGACTTAAGGGCCCGTCATCGTGAGCAGGCAGTGGTCACATTCCATCCAAACAAGGACTCCTGGCAACCCCTCTCCACCCCTCAGAGGAGGAAACCGAGACTCAGAAGACCCCATCCCCAGGAGTGTGCACAGAGAGCCTGGGAACTACCAGCAGGAGGGGGACATCCCGGGAACACCAGCCTCAGATGGGAGTTGGTGCTCCCAGAAGGCTGCCTGGCTCCCAGGGGCCTGATTCAGTCCCACGCAAAGAACCAAGTCTCCACTGTGGGTGGGCGTTTTCTCAGCCTGTCATTAGCGAGTGGGCTGCTTCTAGAGCAGTCATTCTCAACCAGGAGCAACCTGCTTGCCCCCTACAGGGATGTCTGGAGACACTCCAGTGTCTGGAGAAACTTTTAGTTGTCACAGCTGGGGAGGGGCTGCTGGCATCTAGTGGCATTTCAAGGACACTGAACATCATTCAAAGCACAGGAAAGGCCCCACAGAGAAGAGTGATCCAGCTCAAAGTGTCAGCAGTGCCAAGGCTAAGAAACCCTGTCTGCAGAGTAACCTTCCCTTGAACTCCCATCCTGGATGGCCGCGGCAGGACACACCTGCCACCATACAAATGGGGAGTGGGAGGGCAGGGAGGGGAAAGGGCCCTCCTGGCATTACTAGGATAAGCCCAGGCTGGATGCAGGACACCCCCCGCAGGTAAGTGAGCGGGTACCTGGGTGCGTGGGGAAGGAGGGCACGAGGCCGCCTGTGGAGGGTGATGGGTCCAGGCTGGACGTAGGACACCCCACCTGGTAACTGAGTGGGCACCTGAGGTGTGTGTGGAGGAGGCACGAGACCACCTATGGAGGGTGATAGGCCCATTTGCCAAGGTAGCATGGGCAGGCCAGCTGCCCTCAAGTGCTGCCCACCCCCTCCCTTGGGACAGGACATTAGCTTCCCTCTCACGCCTGTGCCAGAGGAAGCTGGCTGAGTCTTTGAAAGGCAGCAATTACTGGCCGGGACCTTTGTTTCTGAATTCCCAGGCTGTGCAGGGGCCTCCAGAACCTCTGTGGGGGCCGGGCCAGGCCACACAGCACCTCCTCCACTGTGCCCAAGGGCAGGGCTCCATAAAGCAGGAAAACAGATGCCTCCACTACCCAAAAAGGGCATGAGGCCTGGTAGTGGTGGGAACCCTGGTCCTAGCCCTGGTCTGGCACCAATGCTCCTTCTGGTCTTTGGATCTCAGTTTTCCTCATCTGTGAAATGGGAACATTGATCTTGGCTCTGTGTCCAAGGCTGCTGTGAGGGTTGGAATTGAGGACACGTGTCATGGCAGGATCTCAGGAAAGGGGGCAGAGCATGCTCCATCTCAGGGCCTCTGCGCAGGCTGTGCCCTTCTTTACCCCTCTTGTGACACTCTTCACCCCTCCTTTCTTTCCAGTCTCTGGTGAAATGAGGCCTCTTCAAAGAGGACTTCCTTGACCATTTTCCCGCCACTCTCTATTCCCTTTACACAGATTTATTTTTCTTCATAGTCTTATCACCATCTTATATCACAGAGCACTTTCTTTGTTTTCTGCCTGTCCCCCACCTGACCAGAAGCTCTGAAAAGCCAGCAGAGCCTCTGCTCTGACCCCCAGCTCTGTCCTCCCAGACAGGGGAGCTCTGGGGTCTTTGGCTCTGGGGTCAAGTGTGGCCAGTGCCCTGCCCAGTGGGATGGAGAAGTGTGCAGCCAAACAGGAGTGGGGAGGGCTCAGCGCAGGACCTGCCCAGCCCCCTTGCACCCTGGAGCAAAGAGCCCCCTCTACCCTCCCTTCCCTCCAGAGCTTTCCTGGCCTGGCCCTGAGCAGGGCACCTGACTAGCTGGCAGCACAGCGGACAATGCAGATGGAGTTACAATGCCAACAGCAAAATGGGTTTTGGAGAAGCCAGTGGCTCAGCTGCCTATTGGAGTGTCCCTAACCTTCCTTTCCGGGGCCAAGGCCACTCTGACGCAGACACCCACAGACCTATGGTTCCCTAAGCCAGCCTGGCAGGGGTATGTGGGGGTGTGAATGCGAGTGTGCAATCATGTCTGTGCCAAGAAGGGGTGTGTGTGCACATCTGTGTACTAGAAGGTAAGCAAGTGTGAGGGTCTGACTGCAGGAAGAACTGAGTGTGGGAATGTTCTGGAGTGTGCGTGCGGATGTGCATGTACAGGGGAGACTGTGACCACTGCATGTGAAGTCGAGTGCAGGGAATGTGCAATGGGCAGTATTCACACCAGGACCCCCACCCAGCTCCGCCCCCCAGCTTCAAATCCTGAGCAAGTAACTTCTGCAAAGTGGGCTGATAACAGCCGCATCTGGCCGGGTAGCCATGAGCACTGTCCGCTTTCACTCCACAGAACACATCCTGGTATGACTACCAGTGGGTGTGACTGTGTAGTGTCTACACAAAGGAATACATGAGTGTGTGAGAGTGCATGTGCACACACGTGTGTATAACCTGGCTCTCTGTCATCCAGGAGTGCAGTGGGGTACTGTCAGCTCAGGGCCCTCACTCCTCACAGCTGTGGTGATTCAGGGTTGGCCGCTACAACCATCTAGCTCCTGCGTAGCATCTGTTGCAACCTGGATGGACAGGTGGTGGTGTCTGCAGTGACAGGGTTCACTACTTCTGAGTCTCTCTCTCACAGACACGAGCTCCTGAGCAGGACAGCTCTGCTGGCCCACCTCTCGCTCCCCTCCCTGCCTCCCGCCCTGCACGCCCACCCTCAGAGTCCTCACAGCACGCCTCTTCCTGGGGGCAGCTCGGCACCTCTACAACACAGAGGTGCCCCCAGACTCACATCCATGCACCACGCACAGCCCTTTAAGCCCCTCTCACCCCCACAGCAAGCTGCCTGCCACTTGTCTTTCTGGCCATGAGACTGGGAGCCAAGACCTCCTGATTAGCACTGTCTCTGATCCTTCCTTTATGGAAACGGAAGACATTGGATGGAAACACCAAGACAAAGCACATGGAGGCAGAGACCCTCAGACACCCGGCTTCTCCTAGTGCAGGCTGTGAGCCCACAGAAACTACCGGGCTCTCTGCGGGTTGTAGCCTTGGTCGTCATGGGAACCGCAAGCGGTAGCTGGTCCCCGGGGACCCGTTAGCCTTGGATCTCAGAAGAATGTCAGCTACAGCCTGGTTCTCGGGGCCTTTCACCGGGCCCAGGCCTTTGGGGGGATTTCTGTCTGAGCCCTGATCTTTGGGGATCTTCAGCTGTAGCCCTGGTCTTCGGGGATACCACTCCAAGCTATAGCTATTCTCAGGGGACAGGTCAGCAGTAGTTCTGGTTATTGGGGATTTTTTTTAGGGCTAAATCATGGGGCTAATTTCCCCTAATGGCGTCTTGGGGGCCTGCCCTAGGTACAGATGGGCAGCGTGGGCTGAGAGGTCCCCCAGGTGGGCTGGAGTGGAGGGCACAGTACCTGTAGCGGTCAGTGGAGAGGCTGCTGCTTCCAGTCTCCAGGGAGCTCCTGAGGTGGTGAAAGTGAGACAGGGTTACTGATCCTCCCACATACAACATAGCCTTGGGGCCATGCTGGCTCAGGCTTTGTTGGGTGGCCCCAGGACAACCCCTGGGGCAGGTGAGCGCCTGGGAAGAGCACCTGCCCTCCCCCCACATGCAAGAAACCATGTGCCTTCTTTCCCTCTGAGGGGTCAGCAGAGAAATTGCCTTGTTCCCACCCTACGTGCTACTCCATGGGTTCAGTCACAAAGGGCCTGGGCAACAAGTCCAACTTCCTCCTGCTCAGCTGGGAAACCTGAGGCTCAGGGAGAGAAGCACAGTGGGCAGGGTCAAACAGCCTCTCCAGCTGGGACAGGGTTTTTTGTTTGTTTGTTTTGTGTTTTTTTTTTTTTTTGAGACAGAGTCTCACTTTGTCATCTTTGGTAGAATGCCATAGCGTCATAGCTCACAGCAATCTCAAACTCCTGGACTCAAGTGATTCACTTTCCTCAGCCCCCCAAGCAGCTGGGACTATGGGCGCCTGCCACAACACCCAGCTATTTTTTAGAGACGGAGTCTTGCTCTTGCTTAGACTGGTCTTGAACTTGTGAGCTCAAGCAATCCACCTTCCTCGGCTTCCTAGAATGCTAGGATTATAGGCGCCCAGCCTGGAACAGGATTTAACCTCAGGTGCACCTGACCGGAGACCACTAGGCTCCTTCCCAGTGAGGCCTGCACCAGGAGTCCTCCCAGGACCAAGCAGGAGCTGCTCAGCCTCCAGGCTGGGAGCCCTGCAGCCCTGGTCCCCTGCTCACAGAGGGAGCTGCATCTGGGTTCTGTCTCTTCCCTTGACCAAGTTCTGTCTGTGTTAATGGGGGTATGGGCCCAGGACCCACCCAAACCCTGATCAAACCCTGGCTCCAACACTGACTAGCCATGGGATTTAATGCAAATGCCTTCACCTCTCTGAACCCCAGTCTCCTCTTCTGTAAAATGGACATAGTTATAGTATATATCTCAGGGGGCAACTCATGCATCTCAAAGGACTATGAAGAAATGAGAGCCTCTGTCTGCTCTGCCTGGCACACACCCTACATCCCACATCTCTGGGGTCTGCGGCCAGTGCCTTCCACCAGGCTAGGAGCCTCACTCTCCCAGTGTGCTTGTCCCTGTCCACCTGGGGAGCATCTGCACGCCCCTGGGAGACCACACGGACATCCACCCCACATGGCCACGGAAGTTCAGCACACATGCTTCTGTGGGCCTGTGTTTGGCCATTGTGGATTTTGATGTTCTGAGCCAATGCCAGGTGCCTACCATGGGATGCCCAAGCTTCAGACTCAGTTTTCCCGCTTGTCCTCATACTGGAGCTGGGATGGAAGCTTCTCCACTACCAGCGGCTGACTCTCCTCCCGTGGTTCTGCTACTTCCTGTCTAGCTTCCAGTATCACTGCTGCTAGACCCCATGTTCCCTCCAGATGTCACCCCTTCAGGGCTCCTGTCCACAACCCAGTGCCTCCTCCTGCTCCACCCCAGCTAAAGAGGCCACACAGGCTCCCTTCTCCCCGGAAGCCTGAGTCTAACTGGGGCCACTTGCCATTGGTGCCACAGCTCTGCCTGTGTTCCAACGATGCCTTGGCAAAGCACAAGAAGAAAAGACATGAGGAGCAGTGTCAGGATGGCCTGTGCTGGCTTCCTGGACTGGTCATGGGAAGACAGGGGTCCCATCACAGTCCCTGACCTGCTCTGGGTCAGGCAGTGAGTTTTTAAGAAGGGTGAGTGAACAAGGCTGGCAAGCCTGCCCTCCCTCCCCGTGCCAAGACCCTGGCTGGGTGTGGTAAGGAAAGCCAGCCTTCCAGAAGCCCTGGGTCTGGACAAGAGGATCCTCTCCCACTCCCCCTAGCCTGGCTGCTCAGATGCAGATCAGATGTGAGATGCAGCAAAACAGGACTGGGTCCCCCCCACTGTGCCAGGCCAGGGGCTGCCTGCTATAAGCCCCCAGCTCTGGTCCTGTTGACCTCATCATGAAACGTGTATACCCTCATGTACTGCAGGGAGCCCACCTCATGCTGGGTGCTTCTTCCAAACACTCCCTCATTTCACACTTGTGTTAACTTTATGAGGCACACGGAATCACGCCCTTCTTTATAATGATGAACGTGTGGCTGAGCATAGTTGGAACACCATTCCATTCCCTGCCTCTTTATCCAGCAGCAAACTCCTGTACACCCTTCAAAACCCTACTAAAATGTCAACCCCTTTGTGGAGGCTTCTCAGTCTATGCTGCCTCACCTCCACAGACTCCTTTCCCCCTTTCCTCTCTCCCTCCTTCCCTTCTTCTTTCTACTTTCTCCTATTTCCCTAATAACAACTAACATTTTTTGAGCAGTTCCTAAGTGGTAGGTAATAGTGTTAACACTTTACATGTATTAACTGAGTCTTCTCCCCAGCCCCGAGAAGGAGGTTCAGTGACACTCTACCATACTGTGATATATGGGCCCACAGGACAGACAGCACGGTCAGTGGAGTCCACACATGAAATTGGAGACCTGTCTGCTGGATGCAACATGCGTTCACAGGGCTGAGAGGTTGAAAAATGGTCATGCACAGCCCACACGGTCTGCTGTGGACGCAGCTCTGAATATCACAGCAAACGGGGGCCCCTGCTTGGGCTCTCCACTTCTCCCCACCTATGTCCCTGCCCACCCCTGGGGACTCTTCTATGGCCTGAAGTACTGGGAAGTCCCTGTTGCCCTCTCAGTGCCCCCCCAGGATGGCCCCGTAGGCCTGGCTCGGCATGGAGACCCTCCCCCTGGGTTTTAGGTATCTGATACTTTATACAGCCAAGAAGGAGGCGCTCACCTCCCTGCCTCCTCCTTTGTGGCTCAGAACAGCAAGGAGCAGGAAAGGCACAGCCTGAGTAGGAAGGGTCCAGAGTGAGGGTGCATGGGGTCCTTGGAGAGGCCACACCCAGGTTCTGGATCTAGAACCTGCCCTGACTGTTGTGAGCCCTGAACTGGAAATAGAATCTTGATGCCTGAGCCTTCAAATCTGGAATATGGGGCAGCAGTAAGAGCTCTTATCTCCCTGTTGAGGAGAAAGGAGATATTGCTCACAAAACAAAATGTCTTGCAAACCAGGAAGTGCCACTGTACACACATTTGAGATAGTCATATAGCCACTGTCTTACATATAATAGTGCATGCTGAGATGTTAGAGCTTAAAGGTTAACACATAAGTTCTAGAGCCAAGAAGGCCAGGGTTCAAACGCTAGCTGTGCCACATCCTAGCTGTGCGACCTTGGGCAAATTAATTAACCTCTCTGTGCCGCATTTCAGTTTTTTCACTCGTCATGTTTTGGGAAGATTAAACAAGTTAACACACTAAAGTATTTAATGCCGGGAACAGAGTCAGCATTCTACAAATGCCAGCTGTGATTAGTGTAAGATTCAATACACCTTATATTGTACTATATTACATAGTTATTAATGTATGATACCAATGTTATATGAACATACATAAATATTCTATTAATATATTAATTCTATATTAATGTTTATCTTTTTATATATGTATGTGTGTATATATCTATATGTATAATATATGATCGTCATTTTATATAATGGGGAAACAGGCTGGGGGGGGCGCAGGGGTGCCCAGGCTCAGTGGAAGCTACCCCGCCCCAAGTAGAAGCTACCCCGCCCCAAGTGGAAGCTACCCCACCCCAAGTGGAAGCTACCCCGCCCCAAGTCCAGGGCTCTGTCCCAGGTGCCCCGGGACCTCTGGGGGACCTTGATCCAGGTTCATGGACACACAGCACCAAATCACGCAGGCAGAGCTGCAGGGCATACTACATCTTTCCCTCTAGCTCAAGGGACAAATGGCTCGTTCTGGCCATCCCAGACAAAGACCTGCCACCCCTGCCCTAGCTCTACTTCCTACCAGCCTCCTGGGACAGCTTCATCCTTTTTCTTTTTAGAAGGAACAGACTCACTTGGACCTTAAGTTTAAGAACAGGAGAAACTGTTTGCTCTGTGCTCTGTGCTGTGTGAAGTTGGGAGAGGATCCTGGGGGCTGCACTGTACCTGGCAGCAGCATGTCAGGGGTCTTGGGAGGCTGCGTACAGTCTGTTCTGTGGTCTGGGAGCTGGTTACACGAGTGTGTTCAGTTTCTCTCAATTATCCAAGCCATACACTGAGGAAGTACTCAGTTTTCTGTGTGTGTATATATAATATTTCAATAAAAATTTATATGAAGATGAAAATAAACAACATGATTAATATCCAGGCTTCAGCTCTAGCCTGAAGCAGCAGAAAAAACCCAGACCTTAGGCTCAGATGGGGTTGGTGCTCATTCCAGGCAGCCCACAGCTCAGGCAGTGGTCTCATCCGCTGCCTCTCATACACGGACCTGGGAGAGCCGCTTCCCCTCTCTGGTTTCAGTCTCCCTCTGCTGAATGGGGGAGTGGTCAGTGTCCCTATGCCCTGCTGTATAGCAGACGACCTAGGTTGCTTTTAAGAAATAAAGAGGAGATAAAGAAGGAAATCACTAAATCCTTTGAACAAAACAACAATGAAGCCACAAGCTATCAAAACCTGTGGGATACTGCAAAAGCAGTTCTAAGAGGGAAATTAATCGCCTTAAATGCCCATACCCAGAAATCTGAAAGAGCACAAATCAACCACCTAATGAATCATCTCAAGAAACTGGAAAGGAAGAGCAATCCAATTCCAAATGTAGCAGAAGAAAGGAAATAACCAAAATCAGATCAACACTAAATGAAATCAAGAACAAAAGAACCATTCCCAAAATAAACAACTCAAAAAGTTGTTTCTTTGAAAAGATAAATGAAATTTAAAAACCTTTTGATCACATTAACCAAAAGAAACAGAAAAGCAACATCTCTAATTACCTCAATCAGAAACAAAAAAAGGGACATTACAACAGATACTACAGAAATACAAAAGATCATCACTGAATACTATAGAAAACTTCATGCCCAGAAATTTGGTAACGTGGAGAAAATGAAACAATTCCTGGAATAATTCTACCTCTCTAGACACAACCAGGTAGCAATAAAATTTTTGAACAGACCAATATCAAGCACTAAAATTCCAACAATAAACCCCTCCCCCCCAAAAAAAAAAAGTCCTAGGCTACACGGTTTCACACCAGAATTCTACGAAACCTTCAAAGAAGAGCTTGTACCTATACTGCAGAACCTATTCCAAACACTGAAAAGGAAGGAACCCGCCCCAACTCCTTCTATAAAGCAAATATCACCCTGATACCAAAACCAGGACAGAAGCCAACAAAAAGAGGAAAACTATAGACCAATATCATTAATGAATATGGATGCAAAAATATTCAGTAAAATCCTAGCGGACAGAATTCAGTTACATATAAAAAAATAATACACGACCAGGTGGGCTTTATCCCAGGGATGCAAGGTTGGTTCAACGGATGCAAATCCAAAATGTAATTCACCACATAAGCAGAATCAAAAACAAAGACCATATAGTCCTCTCAATGGACATACAAAAGCATCTGACAAAATTCAGCAACCTTTTCTGAGCAGAACACTTAAGAAAACAGGCATAGATGGGAAATTTCTTAAACTGACAGAAGCCATTTACGACAAACCCATAGCCAATATCACACTCAAGGGAGTAAAACTGAAAGCTTTTCCACTCAGAACTGGAACCAGACAAGGATGCCCACAATTGCCACTGCTATTCAACATAGTGCTGGAAGTTCTAGGCAAGAGAAGGACTTCAAGGGCATCCAGATGGGGACAGGAGAGCTTCAACTATCAGTCTTCGCTAATTATATGATCTTACACTTAGGAAATCCCAAAGACTCCACCACGAGACTCCTTGAAGTGACCAAGAACTATACCAACATCTTCGGTTATAAAATCGGTGTTCACAAATTAGTAGCCTTCATGCCAAAAACAGGAAAACTGAGAATAATATCAAAGATACACTATCATTCATAATAGCACCAAAGAAAATGGAAATACCTTGGAATTTACTTAACAAAGGACATGAAGGATCTCAACAGAGAGAACTACAGAACAGTGAGGAAAGGAAGAACGGCGGATGTTTTAACAGATGGAAGGACGTACCCTGCTCATGGCTGGGAAGAACCAACATTGTTAAAATGTCTATACCATCCAAAGTAATCTACAGATTCAATGCAATCCCCATTAACTAGTGTCATACCTGGAAGGTCTTGAAAAAAGTAGTTCTACATTTTGTATGAAACCAGAAAAAAGAAAAAACAAAAAACCCCGGAATAGCCAATGTAACTAGTAAGAGCGAACCTGGAGGGATCGTGTTAGCAGACTTCAGATTATACTGTGTGATCGGAACAGCATGGCACTGGCATAAAAACAGAGACACGTGTCTATGGAACAGAACAGAGAATGTGGAGAGGAAACCAGTTCCATATCACCATTTGATCTTTGATAAAGCAAACAAAAGCATACCCTGGGGAAAAGAATCCTTACTTAATAGATGGTGCTGGGAGGACTGGTTAGCCACATGAATAAGCCTAAAACCGGACGGCACCTCTCACCACTTACAAAAATTAATCAATGATGAATAGAAGCTTTAAATACAAGACATACAACAACTATAAAAAACCTACTAGGAAGTGTGGGAAAGACTCTTAGCAACAACGGTCTTGGGAAAGAACTTAAGAAGAAGATCCTAAAGGCAAATGCAGCAACAACAAAAATAAATTGGGACCTGATCAAGTTAAAAGTTTCTGCACAGCTAAGGACACAGTCAACAAAGCAAAAAGACAACCTTCAGAATGGCAGAATATATGTGCACATTACAAATCCACCAAGAACCCAAGCAAATAAATAAAAAAAAGAACCACCCCATTAAAATTGGAGCAAGAGACAAGAATCTTTTCTCACGAGGACAGGAGAATGGCTAGAAAACTCATGAAAAACCACTCATGGTTTCTAATTATTAGAGAAATGCAAATCAAAACCACTTTGCGCTATCACCTAGCCCCAGTGAGAATGGCCCACATCACAAGGTGGTGTGGGTGCAAAGAGGAGGGAGCACTCCTGCACTGCCAGTGGGACTGCAAACGAGCACAGCTCTATGGGAAGAGGTACGGAGAGTCCTCAAAGGACTAAAATCGAACCTTCCCATTTGATCCTGCAATCAATCCCATTACCAGATATTTACCACCACCCCCCAAATAGAAAACATGATTCTACCTTTACATAAGGACATTTGTACTTGGTTGTCTATCGCAGCCCAATTTACGATTACAAATATGTGGAAACAACTCAGGTTCCCTTCAACACATGGATGGATTAATAAACTGTGATATATGTATATCATGGGATACGACTCAGGTATAAAAAGAGAGTTTGCATCCTATGTTACAATTTAGCTGGATTCAGAGAGGACTCTCCTGAGTAAAGTATTGTAAGAATGGAAAGACAGGCATCACATGCATTCAACACTGATTTGGAACATGTAGATTAACAACAACGCGCTCACGGAGAGAAATACTCAACTGAGCCCAAGAAGAGACGGATGGGAGCCAGTGGGTCCTTCCCAGTGGGCACAATGTGCGGGAGTGTGGGACACACATGTCGATGAGTGTGGGACATGGCTATAACCTAGACTTGCCTTACAAATGCAAGCAACGTGGCCTAATTGCACATAACCTCAGATTAACTGGAAATTTAAACAAGTAAATAATAAAATTAATTAAAAAAAAAATCGATGCCTGGTCCCTAACTCAGACCAATTAAATCAGAAACTAAATTCACACACCTTGGGCTTAAAAAAAAAAGTTTTATTTCAAATAACCATAGACGAGTTGGGCGCGGTGGCTCATGCCTATAATCCTAGCACTTTGGGAGGCTGAGGGGGTGGATTGAGCTCAGGAGTTCAAGACCAGCTTGAGCAAGAGTGAGACCTTATCTCTACTTAAAATAGAAAAACTTAGCTGGACGTTGTGACAGCTGCTTATAGTCCCAACTACTGGGGAGGCTGAGGCAGGAGGATTGCCTAAGCCCAAGAGTTTGAGGTTGCTGTGAACTACGATACCATGGCACTCTACCAGGGTGACAGGGTGTGATTCTGTCTCTAACAAATAAAAATAATAAATAATAAAATATTAAAAAATAATAAAATAAACCATAGATTCACAGGAAGTTCCAAACAAAATGCACAAGAGGGTCGCATGTACTCCCCCCACTCAGCCTCTCTAATGCAAACATCTTACACAACCATACAGTACACCATCAATACTGGGACAGTGACACAGGCCAGCCTAGAGAAGCTATTCTGACGTCACCAGGAACACCAGCCTCCGTGTGTGTATGTGTCTCTAGGTAGCTGTGTGACCACTGCCACGATCCAGACACTTGGCTGCCCTCTGTGGCTACCTTCACCCCTGGCAACTACCCATGTGCTCTCCATCCCTGTAATTTTGTCCTTTGAAGGATGCTGTATCCGTGGAATCACAGGTGTGTCACTTTTTAAGGCTTCCTTCCTTCACCTGCTGCATCCTCTCCACATGCACTCATGCACTCATGTGCCCAGTTGTGTGTGTCTATGGCTGAGCAGCACTCCCAGGCACGGGTGTGACAGTTCACACAACCATTTACCTGCTGAAGGGCGTCTCAGCAGTGTCTGGTGCGGGGGCTGTTATGACTGCTACACCGCATCCTCGTACAGACTGTTGTGTGAACATAAATCTCTGTCTCTCTGGAATACACGCCCAGGAGGGCAACGCTGCATTGTATGGTTAGTCCATTTTGAGTTCTAAAAGGAAATGCCAGGGGTGGCACCTGTGGCTCAAGGAGTAGGGCACCAGCCCCATATACCAGAGGTGGCGGGTTCAAACCTGGCCCCAGCCAAAAAAAGAAAAGGAAACTCCAAACTATCTTCAGAGAGGCTGTGTCACTTCATAGCCCTGCCAGCAAGGGATGAGTGGTCCCGTCTCCTCGCAGCCTCTCCAGCATTACATGCTGTCACTATTTGTTTCTATTTTAGCCATGCAGATATGTGGGATGTATGGCGTGACACCCACTGTGGTTTTAATTTGGTGAAATATCTGTGCACAGGCACCTTTGGCTTCCAAAGCTCCTGAGATCCAGTTAATTCCCCAGGGAATTCCCAGCTTCAAAAGCTCTTTCTATCTTAAAAAAGAACACACTCACTGCTGTAAGAATTTTCTAGAGTACCCAGCATTTTCTGGAAAGAACCCAGAGGGGCCCCAGGGCAGGGTCCGGCTGTTACAGGCAGCTTTGAGCCATCTGAGGCCATGAGATATTCCCACGTGTTCCTGAGAAGGAATGGGAGCAGAGGCTCTGGAGACTGCGTGGTGTGAGTTTGGGGGCCTCAGGAAATCAGCTCAAAGCCCATGGCGGCCACTCTGAACTGGCCTGCCGGTGGGAAGCAACCCATGCTCCATGACTGCTGGGACAGGGTCCGGCTGCGAGGGCGCTTGGGGCAGGGAGATGCCAGCTGCCCCAGACCCTAGAAGAGGGTTGTTTGTGAGATTTGCCTCAATTTCCAAAGAGGTGGGGAAGCCGCAGACGTCTCTGTTAAACTGTTCCCCTCCTGCTTACTAAACAAGCAAGATTTAGTCACTACATCATTGAGAAAACAACAGCTAAAACAGAGCAAGGAAAATAAAGTTATGTGCCAGGCCAACTCCCGAGAGACACACCAGTGTGAACATCTGAGATTTTTCTATCCAGGACTCTCTCTGCTCATGCATGGGCTTGGGTGGGATGTGTTGTAGTTAAACAGAAATACGCTGTGCTCAGAAATGTCCCCCCCACTCAACACCATCTCCTGGGTGCTTTGGTCTAAACGTTCCTCCCGCTCGCCCCTCGGGGAGCAGCCCGTGGTGCATGTGAGGCTTGGCTCCGTCTCCCGTCTTCCCCTGGCAAACTAGGCAGTGGGGAGCTCCGTCAATGGGGCTTCTGTGCACAGCCACAGTAGTTCCTTTAGGACCAATTCCTGGAATGGCCAGGCCATGGGGTGGGAGTGTTTTTACAACTCTGGGTACACATGGACGCCCGCCAGAAACTAGGCCAACAGTTGGCTACAAGTATTTGGCCATTCTTAGGGCTCAGAGTTTCTCTGTTTGGGGCAAAAATGAGGGCAATGGAGGAAGTGGTCACCATTCCACCCTGACCCGCTCTGTGCCAGGTCCTGGCCACACAATTTATGTGGCAGCCACTGGCGTCCCATAACCAAGCCACAAGCCAGGTCACAGACAAAGACAGCAAGAGCACGAGGAATCTGTATTCCTGACTGCTCTGCCCAGGCCCACCCATCGCACTCCATGGGTATGGTGTGATCAGCACTCTGCTGTGGGGCTACTGAGATGGAGCCATGGGGAAGTGAGGGACGCCAGGGCTGGGAAAGCCTCTAGCTCACGCTATGCCACCCTGGTGTCCCATTCTGTCTCCCTCAAGGAGAAAGGGCATTTGCCAGTGTCGTACGGGAGGAGCCAAGGACCCTACAGCAGGGCACTCAAGCTTCCACCCGCACTGGGGTCAGACAGACCTGCTGGGATCCCCAGTGCAGGTCTCATAAGCCGCAAACCCTTGCCTGATCCTCAGTTTCCTCATCTGTAAAACAGGGCTGATCAGAGGTGAGAGTGAGGCCCTGATGGCCTGGAGGCACCTCATAAACCAGATGCGAGGTGCTGCTGACTCACACCAGTCTGTCCTGCCCAGGCTGCCCAGGCTGCCCAGGACCTTGCCAGGGGCCTCCGTCTGAGAAGGATACAGAGGGCTTCTGTCCACTCACTGCCGGCCTTCCTGTCCTGGCTCTGGGCCACCATCAGCCCTGCCTGCTGGCCTGGGGGCCCACCACTGGGCACAGTGAGGCAATTGTCCCTGGGGCTGGCCTCCACGCCCCTTCATCCTGCCAAGCTGCCCTGCTCAGGAGTGCAGCCTGAGACTGGAAAACTCCCCGCTGAGGTGGGCAGGAGGCAGTGAGGGGGGTCTCTGTGAGGCCTCCCTGGACGGACATATGGACAGAGAATCCAGGGCAGTAAAGCAGAGGCCCAGGGAGGCATCTAGTTTTCCCCTCGGGCCATGAGACCATCTTGAAGCGGTTATTAGCTTTGGGAGGTGAGGAGGAAGGTCTGAGACCACTTTGAGACAATGATTCATTCATTTAACCTAATAACCACTCAGCCCCGCTTTGTTCTAGGCCCTCTATGAACTACGGCCTGATTCATTTCATGCGCAAACAACCCTGCAATGTGTATCCCCACTTTACAGACATAGAAACTGAGGCACTAGACAAGATCAGAGGCGTTAATCAAAGCACAGGGCAATAGAAGAGTGAGTAAATCAGACACAATCACCATCCAATTTTGCCTGAAGGGAGAGGGTAAAAAAGTACATAAACAAATAAGGGAATCTCAAAGGTGTAGAAGGTGAAACCGTGAGACAATGGGGGCATGGGGCTACCCGTGCTAACCTGGCCTAGAAAAGCTTCTAGGAAGGGGTGACCGCTGGGCCCAGCAAAAGCCAACTTACAGAGGGGAGATAGTAGGTGGGGGGAGGGCAGCAAGAGCAGAGGCCTGAGGTAGGGTGTCTCTAGCACATGCACAGGGTATGAGACGGGGTGGGGGTGCAGGGTGGAAAGACAGGGAGTCTGGCTGGGCATCTGCTGACTTAGACAGGGCCTGGCTTGGACAGGGAGGCCCACCTGGCCAATCGCACCTGCCAAGAAGCACCACCAAGACAGCTTCTTCCATGACTTCAAAAGGCTCCATCACCGACTCTCTTCCTAAGGCAGGGTGTCTGGGGCCAGGGCACATCCACCTGCTCACGGGGCGTGGGAGTGGGACTGAGGTCCCACCATGCGGCTTGGGGCCTGATTGAGCCTGTGCGTGGTGTCCTGTGCTCCTGTGTCCAAGGCTGCCCTAGCCTGTTCATTCTAGGCCCAATTTGCTGATAGGCAGGAAGCAGGGAGAGGCCTTAGTGAACACAGGTGGGGGGAAAGGTGTGCCTGCAGTCACTCAAGTTCAGCATTCCCCAATCTCGTCTCCCCGCCCTCCAAGAACCTGTGGGGCAGAGGCAGCTTCCAGCAAACTCACCGGGGCCCAGCTGGCCTTTCTGGAGGGGCCTTCCTGGGTTTTCAGCTTCTCCCCTTTAGGTGTCAGACGTTTCAGGTGCTGACATGATTTCATTTTACCCTCAAGCCTGGGGAACTGGAGTGTCTCATTCTCATTGCACAGACGAGGAAACTGAGGCTCAGAGAGGCTGACACTTCCCCAAGGCCTTTCAGCTGGTAAGTGGCTCTACCCAGCGACTGGCCTGGGCCTGTGGGGCCTGGTGCCCTGATCTCTGCTCTAGGGTTCTCCCATCAGCCAGAGTGAGCCCAGGCAGCTGCTCTCAACCAGGAGAACATTCTGGGCCCACCCAATCTCAGGGTAAAGGATTCGCCGAGGGGAGTGTTCCCTGAGGTTGTCCTTCTCCTGGGGGTTCCTTTGGATATTCAGAAAACAACCCAGTTCACCCCAAACTGGCAACTTACACATTCTTAAAATTTAAATTTTAAATAGCTTAATGCATTCTCAAAAGTAAAATAAAAGAAGGTGCCAAGTGACAAGCAGTTTTACATCTACCAAGGTCTCAGGCACACAGAAAGCCCCTTGTACATCAGCAGACACGAGCATTCACAGGAGTGTCACAGCAGAACCTGCACAGCTGGCCACCTCCCTACACTGCCCACCCCCTTAAGCTGACCTAATTTTCACAGACTGGACATGCAGCACATGTATGTATCAGCACAGCAGGCCTAGTTCCTTATGTTGACCACCTCTGTACGTGGACCAGTTTGTTACAGCCCCTCAGTCAGCTTGCAGAGATTCTGCTGTGTCTACAACCCGGATCTCTCGCTCCTTATACAAAAGGCCTTATCCTGGCCACACTGTGCCCTTGCTCTCCCCTAACAGCACATCTGGAGCTCTCTCTCTGGCCGCTCAGATATAGCTGCCTTTGTGGGTGTCCCTGTGCTATGTAGACTAAAGACACCAGAGAGGGAGGCAGACCCCCAGCTTCACTGCCTCCCTTATTATGTAGACTATCCCCCAGCTTCACTGCCTCCCTTACTGACCTGAGCCTGGGAACAGCGGGAGGGCACAGTGTACACCCGCTGAGCATGGTCCAGGCCTTGAGCTGGTCTGGCCATAGCCTGCAGCAGGGACCACTTCTCCTTCCATGCACATCTGACAGAGGGGCCTTGGGAAAGCCCCCAACCCACAAACACACCTGCAGAGCCATGCTGTCCTCACTGCACACGACACACTCAGCATTTCACCCAAGACCCTGTGTACACGCATGTACACACTATGCACACAACTGTGCACACGCCATGCGTGCAGACCCCCCCTCCCAGAGAGTGGCTGGCAGCACCCCATGGCCCTTGGGCCTGGTCTGCAGTGGCTGAGCACAGAGAAGATGCCTCGCCCAGCGTCACAGGTGAGTGTCAGGGGAGGCCGTTACCCCCCCAGCTGCCGCATGCCTCATACTCCAGCCACATTCAAGCAAAACCTGCCCCTAGGCTTCTTGCAATTCAGGGCCAGGCGCCCAGACATTAGGTGACATACAGGGAGTGACAGGCAAAGGCAGATGGCCTGATGGGAGGCAAATTATTTTCATTAAGAACAAACATCTTCTGACCCTGGGGTCCTGCGCAGTGTACTTCCACATAACCCTCACGGGGAAAGGGCGGTTCAGAGAGGCCCACAAACATCAGACCATCACATACTGATTGCCACTGTGTGCCTGGCCCTGGGCCGCTGCTCTGCATATGTAACATGACCTCTGTCCTTCCAAATAGCCCTGAGGGGCAGGAACTGTTACCACTGCCCCCTTGCTGAGGAGCAGGTAGGGCTCAGAGGGGTGAAGGGGCTTGTCTGCAGTCACACAGCAGGTGAGGGGACTTGATGGATGGTCAGGACCAACCAGGAAAGGAAGGGGGAAGGCTGCAGGGGCCTGCAGGGGGCTGTGGCCCTACCAGAGGCCTGGAAGCAGAGCTTTTTGGATGCCCCAACCCTTGTGCTCACAGCACAGCAGTTTCTGGATAAAGAGGGAGCCCGACCTGCCCTCCTCCTATGCATGAAAGAAAGGGGCCAGGGAGGAAAGCAGTACAGCCTCAGCGTGGAGGCTTCTGTCTCAGGGGTGCAGATGCCATGGCAGCCCTGTTCCCATACACCTGCTATTGTCTGGGGCCAGAGCATTCTCTCCGCAGATGGCTATGGCTGGGCAGGCTTTGGGGCAGGCGGCCCAGGGTGGGCTGAGTCCTGGGATGCAGGGAGTGGTTGGAGGGGGTAGTGCCTTTATCAGGGCCTCTCCTGGGCTGGTCATCTCTTCCTGGGTTCCCTTCACCCATTGGTGCCACCAAGGTCACTGTCCAGAGTCTGACTTCCCATCCCCCGACCCGTAGACACACAGAGCCAAGTGCCTGTGGGATCCTCCCTGGGTGTCCCGCAGGCCTCTCCCTCCACCAGCAGCCCCACCCCCCAGCCACAGCACTGGCACCCACAGGCCCAGGAGTCAGACCCCCTGGTCTATGGAGCCTCCTGTCCCCTGCTGTCTCCCAACCTTAGGCTGAATCTCCATGGGTACCCGGGTCGCCTCTGCGCCAGCAGCTGCCTGGCCTCCCACCAGGCCATCTGCCTTTGCCTGTCACTCCCTGCCCCCCAGCACAGGCCTGGTGTGGGGACTCCCTGTGGACAATGGGAGAGAGGGAGGGGGTGGGAGAGACACGACACACCTCAGGCTAGAGGGGGCAGCCTTCGCTCCCTCCACGAATGCTGACTGAACCTCCACCCAGCGTCAGCCTCCAGTGCCCCCTCTCTGCCCAGTGGTGCTTGTGGAGCAGCTACTGTCTCCAGGACAGGTTTCGGCTGTCCCCAAGGCCAGGCTCTGACGGGGACAGTGGGCTAAGTGGGCACTCAAGGTTGCTGCATGCTGGCTGGTGAGATGCTTGGCACTGGCTTCAGAACAGATGTGGTTCCAGGCATGGTGGGGACGACGTTCCAGGCAGTGGGCGCTGCAGGGCTGAAGGCAGAGTGGGAGCAGGCTGTGCGTGCTTGGCACAGAGAGGAGGCCGGCACGGTGGAGGGAAGAGAGTACAGACAGGGCAGGGAACGGCAGGGCCCAGGACTTCAGGCTTGGATCTGAGATGGACGTTAGCTGAAGCAGACGTCTGCAGGGTGACAAGCCCCTGCAGCTCCTAAGCCTGACTCCACACCTTGGCTTCCCAGGATGCGGTGGGTGGCCTTGGGAAGAGTCCCCTCCCTCTCTGGACTCATCCTCTTGTCTGGACCTGGGGCTCTCTGCAAAGACCACCTGCCCAAGGCCTGATGGCAGGCCAAAGCCACAAGCACAGCCGGACTGGGGCAGGCCACTGGTCCCTGGAGGTGCCGGGGCCTGTGTGTCTGGACAGAGCAGTGACTGCCCTGCCCACAGGGGTTGGGGGTGGGAGACTTGTCAGCCCTAAGTGCCAGGAGGAAGCAGCAGTGAGAAGCAGGGACCCCTCTGTGTGCTCCTGAGATGCACACAGAGCAGGGCTGGCAGAGAGGGCCCTCAGCGGCACCCAGGCCCTGGCTCCTGAGTCTGAATCCCACCTCAGCCCTGTGGGGAGCTTCCTGCCTCCAGACCCTCAGTATCCTCTGCAGACGGGCCTCTGAGCCCTGCTCTGCCTCCAGGGGAGACCTTTAAAAAAATTTGTTTTAGAGACAGTGTCTTACTACATTGTCCAGGCTGGTCTCTCATTCCTGGGCTCAGGTGATCTTCCCACCTCAGCCTCCCAAGAAGCTAGGACTACAGGCATATGCCACAATGCCCAGCTGCCAGGGTTATTCCTAGGTTCTCTCAATGACCTTCTATGTGGGCATTCTGTAAGCTGGGCTGTACCAGGGAACAGATGCAAGGGCGACAGTAACTCCAGCCACATCCCCTGACATCCCTGAGAAATTGCTCTTGCTCAGGAACCATGTGTACTTTCTACAGACACATCATGAGTCCTAGGACAGGGACGTGGGCACCAGAAGCCAGCAGCACGGTGGCCTTCTTCTCCTCCACACTGCTACTCCCCAGGGAAGCTCAGCGCAGCCAGGAAGGGCTTCCTTCCCTTGAGGTGCTGGTAAAAAGGATTTGAGGTTGATCTGGAATAAATGTGAGTTTTTTCAGGTAATATAAATGCCGCAGGCAGTTTTTTAAGAAATATACTGTGTGTGTGTATATATATATATATATATGTGCACACACACACATACATAGCTTTTTAAGAAATATACTGTGTGTATATATATACATATATATATGCACACACACATATATATGTACAAACATATATATATCACTGGGGAAAGAGGAAAGATGAAATAGGAGGAAAAAGGGTTCTTGTTTGGCTCGGCACCGTAGCACAGTGGTTATGGTGCCAGCCACATATACGGAGGTTGGCAGGTTCAACCTCAGCCTGGGCCAGCTAAGCAGCAATGACAACTGCAACAGAAAAATAGCTGGGCATTGTGGCGGGCGCCTGTAGTCCCAGCTACTCAGGAGGCTGAGTCAAGAGAATCATTTAAGCCTAAGAGTTGGAGGTTGCTGTGAGCTGTGATGCCACAGCACTCTACTGAGGGTGAAATCGTGACACTCTGTCTCAAAAAAAAACAAAACATTTTTGTTTATGGGTCTCAGTTGTCAAGGGAAGAGGGTGGTAAGTTGGCCGATGAGGTGGGGGAGCAGCTGAGTCCTGAGCACTCCTGGGGACTTATCCAGGCACACATAGCCCCCAACATCCTGCCCCACCCCAGGTCTTCAGAGACCTTGATGTAGAGAAAATGAATCTAGGTCCTGTGGTCCAGGGACCAGCTACATGGCCAGGGGTGCTGGGGTGGCCTCCCTAGGGCGGGCCTGAGCCTCGGGAGCCTTGGGTCCCTGTCCACTCCTGACTTAAGGCCAATAGCTTGGTCCAGAACTGCCCCAAACGGGTCAGTCTCCTCTTAACTCGAAGCAAGCCTCAGTTTACCCACCAACAAACACACATACTTGAAACCCCTCCCAACTCGCAGTCGTCAAGTGGTTCGGGTGGGCTGAGCCATCTTCCTGCTCTAGGTGCAGTCATGTGACAGAGCTGCTCAGCCAGCATATGGCCTCCTCTGGGCAGTGGAGACGGTGTCAGGAATGGCCATGGGCCCAGGGCCGACCAAGGGACTGGGCTGCTGAGAGGGCATAAGCCTCCGAGGAAAGGTAAACGGGAGGTGTCCACAGGAGAGCTGGAGCGCGTGGATCCAGCCACACTGGGGTCAGATTTTAGGCTACTCCCTGACAGTAACCATTAAAATCCCTTCAACTTGAGTTTCTGCTGTTTGCGACCTGAAGACTCTTGATTAATATGCTCTCTCAGCCCCAGCCTGGCTTCCTTCCTTCCTCTTCCCAAGCCCATGATCCTCCAGTCCCCTTGTGTCTTGAAGTCCACCCCTGGGCTGTGGCATCCTGGGTAGGAAGGAGACAGTAATAGTATTTATAGGTTGCAGACACACCATGTGCTTTACTACCTCATAGAGTCTTCATGGGTACCCTGCAAAGGTGCAATCATTGGCCTCATTTTACAGAAAAGGAAACAGGTTCAGAGAGATTAAGTAGTTTGCTCCAAGTCACACAGCCACTGGCAGCAGAGCAGAGCAGAGCAGAGCAGCTCCATGGATGGGGGGCTGGGTACTGGTAGTGGGGGAGGAAAAGGCCTTGGTTACCCCCATACTTTGGCCCTCATGTTAGGTGGGCCCCTCAGTCTCAGGAGCTCCTCCAAGATAGTCCAATCACTCTGTAGCCCTGGAGACAGTCAGGGACTGAAGCCCAATTAACAATGGGGTGTAAGAGATTTGAGGGCATTTCCGTCTTATTTGACAACAGAGAGCGAATAGGAGGAAAATGCTCTGTGTTATCACAGGGCTACCGAGGGACTGGAGAGACAGGCTGTGAATTTCAGCAAAAGCCATGGTGATTAAAAATGCATCACTTCCCTCATCAACCATTCCAAACAGATGCCAGGGTATCTTGACGAGGAACGAAGCGGCCGGAGCCAATAAAACGCCATGCGATTAGCCACACTCGGGTCGGCTGCCTGCCGAGTTACAGGGGCTGCTCGGATAGGATCCTCTTCCCTTGCAAGCTAGGCCAATACAGCAGGGCCAATCAGGTCAAGCCACGGGAGACAAAGGGGACAGGGCACCTTTTTGGAGCCCTGGCAACCCAAGCTCATCCCCAGGACAGGGGTAACAGGAGAGGAGGCTGGGGTGGGTCCAGTGAGCAGTTCACCTGACCCTGGCCCCAGAGAGCCAAGCCCAGCAGGTGCCGGGCCCACACCACACCCAGCCCAGCCCAGCCCTGTTGACTGCCTTAGTCCCTCCCCCAACCGCTTGGGCCTTGTCCTGGTTCTCCTTCAACAAAGGACAAGTCAAGTTGCTGAAAGCCAGTTTACATAACAGTAAATTTGCAGACCGACAAAGTCATCAAAAGTGTTCATTTGCCTTAATCTTTTAGTCAACTGGTCCATCTTGTCTTTAAAATGGCATTTGTGGGGACGTTGCTAGTCTCTGACAGCTGCGGGGGAGGCAGGGATGGGCATGGTGATGGTATTACCAGGAATACTTCTGGCGCTGGGCAGAGGGAGAGTGGGAACGGCTGTCAGGGGCAGCCCCACAGGCCCAGGGAAGGCAGACCTGGGCCCAGGTTCTGGGAGGGGCTCTCAGAGTTTGCCGGGTCCTGCCCCAGTGGCTCGCTGACGTCTGCAGCCTGTTAGTAGAGCAGCCAGGGCAGGCCAGGCCCCAGCTGGCAGCAAAGGGGGCTTGTGTTGCCTTTCAGGGAGGCTGGTCACAGTGCCCCTGGTGAGGTTCAGCCTTGGGGAGAAGGGGTCAGGGTGTCTCAGCTGCCAGGGGGCAGTAGACCCCAGGACAGTCCTAGGAAGATTTCCCCAGCTTTGTTCCCACCTACCAGGGTAGGGCCTGAGCATGATACACTGGGTGGAGCTAAACACACACATGCATGCACACAAATGTACACACACGAGTATCACCACGTCAAGATACACTACAATGCCATCACCAGAGACCCCTTGTCTAGCACCCCTCCTTATAACTGAAACTTTGCACTGCTCACTGTTACTTCTCTGTTCTGAATCAAGTTGACAAATAGTACCTTTTTACACACCCATTTAAAACGAAACCAACAGAATGCCCTAATTGGGACATTACAGAGAGCCAAAGAGGAAAGCAATTTATAAGGAAATAATGGGCAATTTGGCATGTCGATGGTGGGTGGGCCCGTCGCACAGAGCGTAATGAGAACAGTCACCTGCCTGGTTATGTGACAGCAACCTCAAACCTAGACGGATACTGGGGTTAGCTGGCCACTCTGGCACCACAAGGGACACCACCCTTGGTGACACGATGCTCTGAATGGTGACAGTTCTTGGCAGAATTCTGAACATATCACAGCCTGATCTTCCCTCAACTGTGAGAGCAGTTGCATTCCTAGAAAACGCAGCACACATTCAAATCACACAAAATCCATTTTGTAGTTTAGACATCAGAAGGTGTGAGCACAAGGCTCAGATAGCTGTGATTAACTTACATTCACATGAATACCTGGAGAGACAGGCCGACGTTCCTGCTATGGGGCCTGCCCCATAGGGCACACACCCTCCTCCATGCTGCACCAGCAGCTCCACCAGCGTCTGTCTGCCAGCACCCAGCCCAGCCCCACTGCTGGACAGTTGTAGCCTTTGGGCAGAGGGAAAAACTTGGGATGGGGTTAAATACAGATTGCATGCAGACTTTTTTGGTACCATGTAGATCAACAATCTCTCTGTTGTACGTTTAAAAGAAGACGTAAACATCTTTTTAGTCAGCTAAACTTCATCACTCACATCTGCCTCTACTCAAGGAGGGGAGATTCAAAGCCACAGTGAGATGTCACGTCACACCATTAGGAATCACAGCTATTAATAAAAGGAAAAAACAACAGCAGACAATTATAAGTGTGGACAAGGACTGGGGATGCTGGAACCCTGGACACTGTTGGTGGGAATGTAAAATGGCCCAGCTGCTGAGGAAAACAGCATAGCAGTTCATCAAAAGTTACCATAGAATTGCCCTCTCATGCAGCAATTCCGCTTCTCAGCATATACGCAAAAGAATCGAAACCAAAGACTTGAAGAGATATGAGCACACTCATGTCCACAGTAGCACTACTGACAACAGCCAAATGCACAAATGGATAAAGAAAATGCAACCAGGCAGGTGACTGTTGTCATTATGTTCTGTGCTGTACATACAATGGGACAGCATTCAGCCTTAAAAAGGAAGGGACTTTGACACAGGCTACAGCATGGACCGACCTTGAGGACGTTGTGCTGAGTGAAATAAGCCAGGCCCAAAAGGACGCACACTGTGTGATTTCACGTCCGTGAGCTCCTGGGAGCAGCCACAGTCACAGAGACAGAGAGTGGAACGGGGGGTCAGGGGGGGTGATGAGGACTTAGGGTTTAGTGGGTGCAGAGCTCTGTTCAGGAAGATGAAAAAGCTTTGGAAATGGATGGTTATGTTGGTTGTACAACTTTATGAATGTACTTAATGCTACTGAAGTGTACACTTAAAAACGGTTAAAGTAGTAAATTTTGTGTTATATCTATCTTACCACAAGCCATAGAAAACATGGCTCTTGGTGCCTTGTGAGGCCAGGCCCTGTAGGAACGCTGGCAAACAAAGGTGGGAACTCGCAGGCAGCTGGTGACTACTGAGGGGCCCATACGGTGGGGCAAGGGGGAGGTCCAGTGACAGAGGGGCTCAGTGGGGAGCCCAGTTTACCGGGGAGACCTTGAGATTTGGGGTGAGGGGAGGACAGGAGGGGCAGGGGAGAGGGCTGCAGGGACCAGGGTGGCAGAGGGGAGAGGGGAGTGTTTGACAAGGGCCACTCCTCACGCCCCTGTCTCTTCTCAGCTCTGTGGCCTGTCTATTCTGTCACTTCTCAGCACCGTCAGGGTCAGCTCTAGGCAGGCAGGGCTGGCCTGGCCTATTTACAGGGATAGCCCTGCAGGCCCGGCACACAGACTAGGTGCCCGATGGCCACTGCAGGCTGGGAGAATGAATGAGTGAGTGGGCGATGACACCACAGCAACAGTGAATGATGGACAGAATCAGGCTGTGTGAATGAGCCAGCACCCCTGGAGCTGCTGCCGCTCAGGCAGCCACCGGGTCCTCTCCCCTGCAGCCTCCACTGTGTTTCAGCATAAACTGAACAGGGAAGAGTTCACCCTGCTCTCTGCTCTGCATGAGGTCATGGGCCCAGAGGAGGCGAGAAGCCTGCCTAGGGTCGGACAGCAAGGCAGGATAGCTGGTACCTTCTCCTGTGAGGTCCCAAGAGGGCCAGGGCCTTAGAGACCAAAGGCAGGGTGTTCTCGTCCCTTCTGTCCAGCAGGGAGCTGACAAGGAACCTCCCGGGGGGAATGTGACAGAGGGAGAGGACAGGAGCCAGTAAACAGGCTGTGGAGGGGGAGGCTGACAGGGAGCCGCTCAATCACCAAACCCTGGGTAGAGCAGAGGGCCCTGACGTGAGACTGAGGCAGCTCAGTCAGCGCCAGCAACAAAGCCATCTAGGCTCCCGGGGGCAGTGACAAAGCTGGTCTGGTCCAGGCTCTGGGGGCAGGGCTGCCAGACACTGCCATAGGACCCTCAGTGCTGGACACAAGCAGGTTGGGGGCAGCCCATGCAAGGCAGGAATAGCCACTGAGTTCTGATCTAAGCCAAGAACATGTGGCCAGGAGGTCAAGACCCTGCTCAGGGCAAGATACCAGTGTCCCCATGGCCTGTCACTGCCCTCTGGACCTTCCTTCCCTTCATCACTCCACCTCCTGGGTACCTGGCACCTGCTGGCTCCTCCTTTGAGGACGGACAGACCACATCTGATGACGAGAGGGTCTGAAGTCAGGCAGACCCACCAGCTGTTCCTGAGCAAAATGGGGTGACCACTCAGTCAGAGTTGTGGGAATTCACCTTCGTTGTTAATCTTGGAGACCGAGTTAGTAAGTCAGGGTAATGAGGCAGTCAGGGCCCCAAGTTCTGAGGGACATAGAAGGCACTGGGGAACACTGGCAAAGGGTCACCAGAGAAAGATAAGGACAGGGTGGGCACTGCTCGAGCGTGAGGTCTGGCCATCCCAGTGATCCTTGGGCAAGTCCTGGACGGTGGAGTACCAGCCCCACTCCACAGAGGGGAAGCTGTGGCCCAGCGCCTGTGTTGGGGCACCTGGGAACTGCTGATGTGATTGGCTGAGGTCCTGCCCAAGGGATGAGGGGCCAGTCCAGACCTTAGGTTTCCTAGGAGGTCCAAAGAGGACCTGGATGCCTGAGTTGCCCTGCCCCTCATGAGTCCTTTGCTAGAACATAGTGGCAGATGGTAGGTCAGGAGTAGGTCTTGCCTAAGCAGACCTCCTTATTGCTCCTGCCTGTCTGACAAGTCTGCCCCTCTCAGTCTGCTTATAAAATTTACCCAGACAGGGTCTCTCAGTCCCAACATTATGTCGGGTCCTTGCCAGCCTCAGGGGCACAGCTGGGAGCAGATCTGGGTCTTGGCCTTGCAAAGAAAGGGGTAGAGGCAGCGGCCAGACCACTGAATTTGCAGGCCCAGGTTTGTGATGCCCTCACAGATGCCCTCGGCTTCTGTGACCTTCAGTCTCTGCATCTTTAGCTTCCAGCATGACAAGGAGGCCCTTTATTCCAGGGTCCCCATGAGCTGCTCCCAGCCCTTTATCCCTCCTCCTGACACACTCTGCTCCGGCCACATCAACCTCTCTTGTGTTGCCCACCCTGCCAAATGTGCCCCTCACTGGGGGCTTGCCACTTGCTGTCCCTTGCCCCTGGGGGCACCCACAGTTCTCCTGGCTAGTTCCTCTAAACATTGAGATCTCTGCTCAAAGGTCACCTCCTCTAGGAAGCCCTCCTCACCTCCCTATCAAGTGGCCATGCTGACCACTAGCTCTGCTCCCATGAGGCACTCTGTCCCCTTCATTTCTTTGTGTCCTGTCTCTCCTGCAATGCTCTGTGAGAGTGGCACTCTTTTGCTTGTCCCCGGCCCTAAGCTGGGCACAGGTGCTCCATGACACTAGCTGGACATGGATGTGGAGGCCCCAGCCTGGCTATGTGACCTTGGCTGCGTGTCCCGGCCTTATTGCCCAAACATCTGCCCAATTGCTTCCCAGGGCTATGAAGGGCAAATAGATGGGACAGTGGGAGGGTTATTCTAAGGCCATTTTCAATAGCAATCGTGGAGTTTGCACAGTAAGAAGGGCAGATGGTTATCACATACGCTTGAGAGTAAAGCCTCAGCCTCAGTTTCTCCACCTGCATCTGTCTCCCCATGGGCTGGGGCTGCTGTCTGCCAGCACCCAGCACGGCCCCCCTGCCAGTGCTGATCACCACGCACAACAGCACCAATCTGGACAGACAGCCACAGTGACGATGACGAAGGCTGGACATACGGGCCTCCTCCAAAGGCCTGGTGGGGGCCTTGATAATGGAATGTCCCAGGACCAGTCCCACCAGCCTCTCTCCTCCTGTCCTGGGGCAGATAGAAGCACCAGGACTTTGCTTCCTTCATGGAGGCCCCACAAGTCATGGGTCAGGGCTTCCCACTGGAGAAAGACTATTGCCTCCTTCAGGGGCTGGCTGGTTACCGTCCCCTAAGGGGAAGGAGCCAGTAGAGCCAGGACAATTCCAGTAAGTGAATGAAAGAGCAGGTGTGGGGGAGGGAGGCAGGCAAGTGCCCTGCCTCAGCCTCAGGGAGCAGCCTACACCCACACATCTACAGACTCCCCTCCCCAGCCCCACTTCCTGTGCTCAACTGACAGGATGTGACACCCCCTGGGGACAGAGGGGGACACATGCCATGGAAGAGACCGCTCTAGTTCCAGTCTGAAGGGGGACTGACCTTTATTAAGACACCATTAATTAAGCTGCCAGTGCAGTAATGACTTGCCTGTTAGCAAGTTTGATTAAGGAACTGATTCTTAGAGGCTCCTGATATTCCCCTACTGGGTTAATAAATCTTCTCCCACTTTAGCTGTCACCCTTGATCCTGTACACTGTGCCCACCTCCATGAGGGACTGAGACAGGATCTAGATAATGTAACATTCCTTGGGACCCACGCCAGGAGCCCAGAGAATGAAGGGGAAGGGCAGGGAGTCAGGGACAATGGGCTGGGGAGGGCCGCTGGCAGGGCTCCTCTGGGCCAAGGGACACCTGGTGCCTGGGGACAATGGGCAAGTCTGTCCAGATCTGACAGGTGGCACACTGAGGAAGGAACACCACTGCCAAAAGTACAGCAGGAAATAGCTGTGTGGCCCCTGTCAGATTCCTTCCCCTCTGTGGGCTCAGCACCCTCCTCTATAAAATGGCATCAACAATACCACATTTTACAGTAGGCAGTGACAACCAGTGAGGCAACTGGACATGAGAAGCTTTAAAATCGAACAGGGCAACACTGACGTCAGATATGACGCTGCTGCACTTGAGTGACCGTGAAAGTTAAACATTTAGGACACTCAGTGCCCCGTCTCCTTCCCACATCTACAGTCTGGGTAATGATCAGGTCTGAACAGCAGATGCTGGGAGAACCCTGGGCCTGCAGGTGGCCCACTCTTGCTTCTGGGTGGGGGTAAAATGGTGAGCAAACCCAGGCTCATGCGGGGACCTTAAGTAAGGCCTGTGCTGGGTCTCAAAAATCCTTCCATAAAAATGTGACAGTTGTTTCCCTCTAGCCACCTCTCTGAATCTCTGGTGCCAACAGGTTTAGTGGCGGAGTGTGGGGGTGGGGGTAGCTTAGTGCTGAGACTGTGGGAGCCTGAGAACTGGGTAAGAGTGAAAAGACCTCCAGGAAGGCAGGCAGGCGAGCCCCCCACCGGGCAGCACCTCTCCCAGGCAAGCAGCTTGGTCCCTGGGTCAGCAAACACGCCAGGGACCCTGTGCTCAAATGCAGGTTTCTGGGCCCCTGACAGATTAAATCAGTCTCCGGAGAAGAGGACTGGAATCTGTGTAGCAACAGTCTCCCTGACAGAACTGTACTTGGACAGGCTTGGGCAGGGCTGGGCGATGCTGCCAAGGTGAGCAGCTGTACCCCGCGAGCATCAGCCACAGTGGGACACCAAAACCACCTGGAGAGCTAGAGCATTCCTGATGTGGAGAGCTCCCACACCTATAATCAGAATCTCTGAGGCTGGGCCCCAGACTGGTATTTTTTAATCACTCGAGTGATTAGAGTGTAGACCCCTGGCTGGCACACTCTGAGATTCCAGGAGCATTTTGCTGGACCTCAGTTTCCCCATCTCTAAGATGGGGTCTCAGTGCTTACCCAGGCAAGGCTGCTGTGAGGATTATATGACAGAGCCCTGGGGGCAAGTTTCTGGGCCCTAATGTGAATGGTCACTTTTCTTCCTAATGACATCTCCCTCCCCCAGGGTTTAACATCCCCTGGAAGTTGAGAATTTCTCTGACACCAGGCTCCTTGGCCCGGGCAAAGGTATGGCAGGGAGAGGACAGCTGCCTCAAGAGGACGTACTCATGGTGCAAGTTCTGCCCTGGGAAGGATCCACTATTTGTTTCCAAAAATACAGCCAGGGTCCTGCCACAGGGGGTGAGAATGCCAGTGCATTCTGCTCAACAAACCAACCTGTGTGCTTTTCCACTACAAAAGCAAGTGAGTGTCACAGCAAACTACAGATGCAGAGGCCACGGCACCACCCACGGAGCTCCTGCCTGGGGCCTGCTGACACAGGAGGCCCAGGGCATGTTTACTCTCTTTCATGCTCCATTAGCAAGAAAGTCGCCCCTCAGTGGAGGCCAGGAGGAACTGCCACTTAATTGGGGGTTCCGCAGGCCCTTGCCACAGTATGGGGGCTCCAGTGACTTGCAAAACCTTGGGGTAGCCCCCAGACTCCTCCCCTACACATATTGCTCCAGGCCTCTCTTTCTTTCTCCTGGGACTGAGTCTAGCCCAAGAGGACTCAGCCCTGCTCTCTAACTACACAAGGTCGGAGATCACCAAACTGCCCCAAATGGCCTGGCATGGGACAAGTAGCCTGGGGCAGGTGGAGACCTAAGCTGGCCTCACCCCCCATGGCCCAGGGTCTTGGAGGGGGGCAAACGTTGCTCACCTCAAGAAACAGCACAGTGCAGAGCCCCAACTGAGGGGCACTCTGGCACCCCAATCCCACTGCCCCCTGGGAAGTCTGGCTCAATGAAGCACGGGCTTCAGTTTCCATAAATATCAGGCTCGTGATGTCACTAAGCCACGCAGACTTCAACAGCTTTTGCTGCTGGTGTTAGGCCCAGCAGACAGGCACTCTGCCACCACCGGCCCACAGAACACCTGGGCAGCACAGCTGGACATGGGTGCCACCCTGCTAGGGCTGGAGGGCTGACCCTTCACCTGTCCTTGGAGGACACAGCATTCTGCCCACTGCCCCAGCTGCCTGCTGACCTTCCATCAGTCATGGCTGTTGGGCTGGTCCTGGATGTGCTGGGCAGAGCAGCTTTTCCCAAACAGACTTGCTTTTACGCCAAAAGCCAAACAGTGGCAGTGGGCCTGAGGACCCTGGAGATGGATTTGGGAGGAGGATGTGTCCTCAGAGTTGGGAGATCCACAGCCTGATGAAGACCTGCTGACTAACAGTCTCTTCCTCATCTCACCTCTGCTGCAGGGGACCAGCGCTGGTCTCCCTGCTGGGCAGTCAGCTCTCCCTGCAAGCCACCTACACAGCAATCTGCCCCCCAAACCCCCACTCCAGCTCCAAGCTCAGCTGGGGCCCCCTGGGCCTCTGGTTTCAGGTTACTCACAAATAGTGTCTTCTGCACGCCATCCTGTCTGAGACCAGGCTCCCTCTGTCTCTCCCTCTCCAGCTGGGGAGGCTCAACGTGGGTAGAGGCGGTGCAGGATGCCCAGGCAAGAAGTGGAAGGGAATCAAATTAAATCAGGGAGCGAGTCACATTCCCGGGGGTGATGGCTCATCCAGGGAGGCTGGGAGGGAGCGGGGTGGGGGGGGGGGGGACGATGGCAGCCGCTGGCTCTGGAGGGGCCCTGGGCACGCAGGGCGGGCTCACACCACACCAATGAGCCTGAGAGGATGTCCAGTCACCACGGTCTCCAGGCTGGGCGGAGGCTCTGCCTCGCTGCTACCTGGGACCCCTCGGGATTGCTCCCTCCCCCACATCCGGGGTGGCGGGCGCAGGGACCAGGGGAGGGCCAGGAGGGGCCGCCGCCCGCTTCGCTCTCGCAGCATCCGGGGGAGGGGCGCGCGCACCGGAGCCTCCCCCCGCGCCCGGGAGCAGCGTAGTGCGGCCGGGCTGGACCAATCGCCGAGGCGCTGGTCGCCATGGCAACAGCAGCATCAGGCTCTGCCGCCCCGGGCTCCGCGGCAGCGAAGTCACCGGCCCGCCAGAGCGAGCGTGGGGCTCTGGCCCCTTCCTGGCCCGCGCTGGAAACCTGGAAATCTGTTGCTGAAGTGCACGCGCCGCCGGGAACCTGCGAAGACACTGCTTTCCAGGGTGGCTGCTCTGCCTTGGCAACGAGACACCCAAGCCACGGAGCGCACGGGAGTCAGGCTGACAGAGTCCAAGGCTAGCTGCGCCACTTGAGGGCTATGAGACCTTGACAGTCCTCTGCGGATTATGCTACTGAAAAATGGGCTCATAACAGCTATGTCACAGGTCTCCGGGGGGCTCACCACACACACTGGCTGCTCCACAGATGCAGAGCGGTCATCATTCCTGCCAGGCCTGCTCTAAAGGGAGTTGGATTCGGTCTAGCTGGGGTGCATATTTCTCCCTACCTCCCCTTCTCTTCCTCAAACACCTAGCACGTGCCAGGCATTGCTTTGCCCTGGCAAGACAGTGGCTAGTGAGGCCAAGTGTCCACCTTCATGGTGTTTACATCCTAGGGCAGAGAAGGTAATATGCATGTAACCAATACATAGTTGTGTGGCAGTAAGGGCCAAGACAAGAATAAACAGAAGAGAAGGGACCTGAGCAGAAGAAGGAGTGGGGAGACCATCTGGTCAGGAACAGCCACCCCATGAGGGCAGGAGCACTGCAGGCAGGAGGAGGGCTGGCATCAAGGCCCTGAGGCCGAGACAAGCTTGGTGCATCTGTGTAACCCCGAGCAGGCCAATGTGCCTGGCATGGTGAGCAAGGGAGGCCAAGGTGAGAAGTTCATCTCTACTCTCTTGTTCCAGATTCTCAACTTTATTCACACAGAGATTAGTCTCTTCTTATCTGATGCTTATCTGATCAGTTTCCATTTCCTCATCTATAAATCAGGAATCCCAAACTTCTTTCAGAATACACATGTGTGTATATAAATAAATGTTTATGCATACTATAATCCCCATGACAACCCGATGAGGTATAACATTATCCTCCTATTTTTTATTTTTTTTTGAGACAGAGCCTCAAGCTGTCACCCTGGGTAGAGTGCCATGGCATCATAGCACACAGCAACCTCAAACTCCTGGGCTCCAGCGATCCTCCTGCCTCCGCCTCCCAAGCAGCTGGCACTACAGGCGCTCACCACAATGCCCGGTTATTTTTTGGTTGCAGCCATCATTGTTGTTTGGTGGACCCAGGCTGGATTTGAACCCGCCAGCTCAGGTGTATGTGGCTGGCGCCTTAGCTGCTTGAGCCACAGGTGCCGAGCCTATCATCCTGTTTTATAGAGAGAACTAAAGCCAGAGGTGAGCAACTGTCCGAGTCACACAGCTGGTGGGCAGTACAGCCAGGGCATCCTGGCTCCGTAGTCCTTGCTCTTAACCACCTGCACAAAGTTGCCTTGCTGGGGAAAATAAATGAAAAAATGAGCAAAGGAGTAAATGAGAGGCTGGATGCTCTGGCCCGTGGTTGGCAGCTCAGATGGCCATTTTTCCATTCTCTCTCTATCCTAGAGACCCACTGAATTTAGGAGAAGCAAGAGTGCTGCATCCTCGAGTTCCTTTCCTTCCTTTACGATGGGGAAAATGGACCTCAGAGAGGGTGAGCAACTTGCTGAAAGTTGCACAGCAAAAAAAGTGGCAGAGGTGGGACTAGGACCCTATTCTCTTGGCTCATATCCTGGTCGGAACAGGGTTGAAGCTGACGGCCAAGGTGAATGTCATCAATCAAATGCTTCGAATTCACCCTCCCGAATCAGTGAATGATCCATCAATCTTCTTACATCATGGACCCCTTCTCTGAGCAGAATGCTATCACATGAGTGATTCATGCTTCTATGGGCTTAACATGTTGCAGAGTCTGGCCCATCCCTGCTCACTGAAGTCTCACAAGATTTTAGTAACATCGTCAAAATACAGCCTGAGCATCAGGTGGGCTTGTTTTGTTTCAGTCTGATTGTTCCACCGTGTCTGTGAATCCTCAGAAGCCCCCTGAAAAGTATACTCTTGCTCACATATTGAGGCTTCCCATTAAGGCAAGCGTGGAGCCAAGGTCACATCTGCGTGACCCCCAGCGTGGGCTCTTTTAACACCCCTTTTGGCCTCAAAATGGTGATTCTTTTCTTACTTTCATCTTACAGAGGAAGAAATTGAGGCTCAGAGTCGTGAATGGGGCTACTCCAAGCACAGAGTGTGCTCCAGCACCGCTTTCCTGGGCTACCTACTGCTCCCTGGGGGACCCATGACATCCATCTGCACAGGTGTTGGCTTTTAAGCCCTTCCTCTTATAAACTTATATGCATTTTTATTCTATGTTATGTTGTTACTTCTATGTTATGCTGTTTGCCAAAGTAGGGCAAACTGCAAAGACCTCACAGCATTCAGAAACAAATACCAAGATGGTAGGCTTTCACAAAAGGTCGTTCACCAGGTGCTTGGGCAGTGTTTACAACCCACCTGAGCTGTTTTGATTTCTGACATTCAGTATCCAGCTCTGGATCAGGTACAAAGGAGCCTCCAACCACCATCTGAGGTTCCAACTCTGATCTCTGACTTGAGATCCCACAGGTTTGTCCCTTTAGGAAGTGACTGTGGTCAGAGAGAGACTTGGCAAAGGGTGAGTCCAGGAACATTTCATATCCAGGGCTCCCCTCCCTCCACTGGAAAATTCCAACCTGCAGGCTGACAGGAACATTCATGTGGAGCGTCTCATTCTTGCAACCTGCAGCCATCTGTCCCCAAAGCAGGAGAAGCACAACAGCAACTGGGGAGAGGGAGGACAGAGAAGGTTGGCGCACACGGTCAGATCCGAAAGTCACAGGGAGGGGCTTCCAGGCAGGCAGCCCCACATGCCCAGGGATTGAGCATCTTCACACAGGAAGCAGGGAGTTCCCAGACCTCCCACTCCTCTGTTCCTCCTGCAGAACCACAGAGCTGTCAACATTCTGACTCTTCAAATCTCAGCATCAGAAACCCCTGGATCCTAGAATTTTATCTTCTATTAGCTGAAGCTTTACATTTTAAAGACATGAAATCTAATTGTACAAATGACAAGAAAATTTATTGTCCTTAAACAAAATGATGCCCTCTTAAGTCTTTACCTTTGCCACCCCCTAGATCTTACTGCCTCCCACATCTTTGCAGAGTTGACTACAGTCATCTATTTAGAGCACATCCTTCGAGAACTTCTTCTATACATTTACCTACATATATATATGCCTATAGAAAATATAAAGTGTTATATGGACACTAAAAAATGGCATCACCTGTTGATATATATATATATTAGATACAGGGTCTTGCTATGTTGCCCAGGCTGGAGTGCAGTAGCTATTCACAGGTGCAATCATAGCTCACTGCAGCCTCAAATTCTGGGGCTCAGGGATCCTCCTGCCTCAGTCTGGGCCTACACAGAATCTGCAGTATTCTGAAAATTTTAAAATTATTTAAAACATACCAAAAGGCATAAAGATGAATGCCATGAACACTTACTGCAAGAAATGGAACATGAAGAGCATGATGGAAGCCCTGGGTTGCCACCAGTATTCTATCCCCTCCTCCCAAGCCCAATGCCCTCTCTCTCTCTGTACTGAGCCCTTCCCCATGCACGTCTACACAGGTTGACTTCCATACGATAGAAACACCTGTGCATGCTTTTAAACTTTACATAAGTAGAATCACATTGCATGTCATTTTCTGCAACTCTTTCCCCACTCAACATTATGTTTGGAAGACTGAATCATGGACTCTAATCTACCAACTCAGATGCTGAGTTTCCAAATCACAGGCTTTTCTAATCATAGCCGCAGGCTCAGGCTCTGGGTGCTGGGAGGGAGCTGGCAGGCAGGCCTGGGCAGGGCCCTCCTAACATCTCTGCCCGCCCCTCCCCTCACGTGAAGGCAGCTGACAAGGGGAGGGAGCAGCCAGAAGCAGTCATCTTTGGAAACGCGCGTGGGCTTCTGGAAGCTTGGCAAACATCCACCTCTGCAGCACACCACATGTTGCCGAGGTATCCTATCCCCCGTCCTGGGGGAGAAGACCCTGGCCCCGGACCATCTGAACAGCAGTCCCTGACATGGCTCTGAAATGGAGCAGCCACTGCTTTTTGATGCTATTTTGGAGCCCTGGCTAACGGAGATCTGGAAGCCATGAGAGCTGGCATGGGTCCCTGCTTGCCACCATGCCAGGCTCACTGCTGAGCGTGCCAAGGACAGCCCTGGTCCTCACAGCCTTCTGGGGACCATGGTGAGTGAGGGGGCTGTAGTCCCACAGACACACCCCGTAGATGCTCAAGGTGCACTGGGCCATGCCAGCCGGAGGAAGGGGATGTGGGACACAGACACTCTTAGGAGATGATTTGGCCAGATGATTTGCCCAGAGAGACAGGGCACGCCTGTAGCAGCTCCTGAGCTTCTGAGCCTCCACTCGGTGGCATCAGAGCCCCTGCAAGAAGGATGAGAGTGTGAATGTGAGCGAGAGGAAGTGTCACCCAGTGCTGGCCGTCCTGAGATGGGTGGGATGAAGCAGCCTCGGACACTAAACCAGAGATGATGGGTGCCAGGGTGGAGAGACAGAGCCCAGGGATGTAGGCTGTCCTGCCCTGGGTGCCATGCTCCCCCCCAAACCCCGTCCCTTTCAGCAGGCAGCATAGCCCGGTAGTCAAGAGCAGACACCTTCTCTGCCACCTGCTGTGGAACTTGGGCCCATGGTCCTACCCCAGCAGCCCCCAGACCTGGAGTGTAGGGTCTCTCCCTCCAGGTGAGGCCCGAATGAGGCAGCGTACGCAGAAGACAGTTGAGGGCCTGTCTGGGACTGTCAGCACTGCTCCACTGATATTGTTTTAGAGTCAGACTGGGGTTGCTGGAAAGTTCAGGAAGGAAGTTCTCTGCCACTGGAGTTAGGAAGTCTGGCAGGGCATGCGGCTGGGCTAGGAGCAGGGCTTCTCCCCAGGCCTCCCACTGGTCCCCACTTCTCACCCTATATGAATATTGGCCTAACATTTTTCTCTCCATTTAAGATAATTTTTACTTAAAAACAAAGCTTTTGGTCGCAATTATAAATTGTGCGCTTGATACACTATCGTCATTTCCCTCCTTTGAAATACCTCTGATTTTGAGAGGGGAAAAGTATTCCCCTGAGGTCTTTGCATAGCCCGCAGGGTCTGAGCACCCCCAACACAGGAGCCCAGCACTGATGTGGCACAGAACAGGGACAGGCCAGCACAAACTTACAAAGTGGTACTGGACTGCATACAGGGCTGAGGCACTAGCCAGTGTGTGGGCTGATGGCTGCTGCACCCTAGATCCCAGGGCCCCAAGCCCTCCCTACACACAGAGAAGCACTTACTCTCCACCCACTCACTCCTTCACCCGTAAAATGCTTCTAGCCAGGCCCCATCCAGGCGCAAAGGCGAGAATAGGCCCTACCTCCTGCCTGGCATTTCTGAGCCCCACGGTGGACAGTGCTTCTCCTGCCCAGCTGGGGCTCCCTTCAATCTCTGGGGCTCAGGTGGAGCCTGGAATGGGTTAGGACTCGAGTGGGCCCAGAGACCAAGGCCCAGACATTTGCTAGTGTCATTGGAAGAACATCCCACTTGAACTTGAGCTTAAACCTGAGAGATGAGAGCCGGTACTTTACCTAGGGCTACCATGAGGAGAGTGTTTGCTAGAGAAGGAAGCCAATGCGGGGGAAGCCAGACTGGGAGCAGGAGAGAGAGAGAGATTCCTGGTCCTCCGTGAGCCTCGGGAGCCAGCCAGTTTGAGATGGCTCTCTGTCACTTATAACCAAACGTTCTAATACAAGTACCTTCCAGTTCCAATACTGAGCAAATACGATAATAACTATAATATAACGATTACAATAATTATGTGACTGTTTTAGTAGAAATGGACACAAAATAATACTGTGAGAGAGGGAGGGAAGCCGGGGTAAGTTCTTTGGGGAAAAGGGATATAGGAAGGAAAAATGGAAATATCCTGGAGGACAAAATGTTGAATCTGAGTCTTGAAGGTTAAGTAGAAGCTTGTCAGGCAGACTCTGGATGGACAGGAAGTACAGTGGAACCTCTGTAAGTTGACCACCGAAGGGCCTGTAGCAAACTGGTCAGCATACAGAAGTGGTCAACACAAGGACCTAGGCCTGCTGTACCAATATGTACATGTGGTGCATGTCCGATCTACGAGAATCAGGTCAACTGAAGGAAGCGGGCAGTGTAGGGAGGTGGCCAGCGATGAAGGGTCTACTGTACTTGCAAGTGGAACAGCATATGCAAAGGCTTGGAGGTAAAAAGCAGAGAGTCAAGAGCCTCCACTTAGCAGGGGGTGAAGAGGATAGTCAGGCAGAGCCCTGTGTTGTGTAAGGGAACAGCAAAAGCTGCTGGAGACTTTGTGTGTCCTTATCCACAACTGCATGTGTTCGCCCACCTTCCAGTGGCACCTCCCTGGTCACAGGCGAGCTCATGCCCAGCCTGGAACTGAGCTGCGCTCCCCGGCCCTGCCCTGCTGGCCTTCCCTGGGGATCTGCCATCTGCCCACTCCTGTCACAGGGACTCAGGGCTGTCCCTCCTCCCTGGGGGGTCTGAGATAATACAACATTTCTTAGCAAAAAAGAATCTGAAATAAAGGCTAAGCTTTATGTTCAGAGATGTCTGCCACAGAATTATTTATAACAATAATGATCAAACTATAACCTCAAATAAATATTGAGGTAAATGTCCAATACTGGGAGCTGGCTAAAAATGTAAGGTTTCTGCCTATGATGGGAAATTAGACAGCATTTAAAGTCTACAATGTTTATCCATGATGTTGATGATCATCCGTAAACTTTTTAAAAAAGCAGCTTATCAAAGCGTATACATGACCCGGGCTGGATTAGAGGCAGGGGGACCAGGAAGAGCCCAGCATTATGGAGACCCTGCTTTATACCTCATCTCCTCTGACCCCACAGACAGCCAAAAGAGGAAAGCTATCACTGAGTCCATTTTACAGACAAGGAAACTGAGGTTCGGAAGGACACAAAGATTTGCTCTGGGTTGCTCAGGTGGCACACAGCCAAGCTGACCAGAGGCAGCAGGTTAGGAGTTAGGACAAGAGCTCTCCACCAGGGCTGCCCCGTGAGAGAGAGAGCACCCTCCACTGGCAGTGTGCAGACAGAGGGCCACTGGCAGGGAGGGCCGCCCAATACACTGACATGTGAAAGACGGCGAGCCGCCCCACCTGCACAGTCTGCGGCTGCAGCCCCTATGGGGCCTCACTGGAGTGAGCACCCGAGGTGACAGCAGCCCCACCTGGAGCGCCGTGGTGTCACGGCTGTTACCAAGTGAATGTCCTGGAAGCTTCTGCCCCACCTGTTACTGCCCCATTTCACAGAGGGACAAGAGACTTCCCTCTGAAGCTCGTCAGTGACCAGGGCCCTTCAGGAGTCCAGGCAGGGCTGCGTCTCCGTGGGGCTCCACTGGGCTCCAGAGGGTGGAAGTGGCTGCCCAGGTCCTTCCTGGGGGGCTTTGGAGCTGGAGGTGGGGACTGTGGGCAAGGGCTGGCTGACCCTGGGGTCTCCTCACACTCCACCTCTGATGGCTGTCATTCACCTGTTCTCCTTTTTCAGGGAGGAGATTTGGGAGGTGGCACCTCTACCTCCAGGTGGGGCTGGTCTGGCTGGGGGTCTGGGCAGCAGTAGGGCCTGGGCTGGAGGGCTGAGATTCCATGAGGGCTGCCCCTAGGCAGCCAGGGTGGACCAGCTGGGGGCACAGCAGGCAGGGACGCTACCCTCAGACCTCAGTTCAGAATCCTGACTCTATCATTCACATGCTGTGTGACTGCGGGCAAGGAACTACATGTCTCAGAGCCTCAGTTCCCACGATGGGAAATGGGGAAAAGCAGAGTCCTCATCCAGAACAGACGGATGTGAGGATTACAGGAGATGACCCAGGGGGTCACAGTGAGGGCAGCTTGTCACCACCATCACCAATAGCACTGTTGGCCTTGAGAGGCCTATCTCAGTCTCCCTGCTGGTCCATACCTGGGGAAGACTCTGGAAGAATCTGGCTCACAGAGCCACCTGCAGGGCTGGGAACCAGAGGAGTCTTATCCCTGGGAGGGCCAGGACCTTTCTCCTCCCTGGTTGTGTCTCCTGCCTGTTCTCTATACTGTGCACATTGCCTGCTACAGGTGCAAATCAGCCCCAGCCTCTGTGCCTTCCAATAGCACTCAGAACAGGACCTCGATCCTGGCTCATACCTGCTCAGCCCCGTGGCTCTACCCCCCCACCACCCTCTGGCCCTCGCCCCTCTGCCCACTCCCTTCCAGTCAGACTTGTTCCTGCCTCAGGGCCTTTGCTACCCCCTCATCAGAACAGCCTTCCCCAGATCTCAGCTCAGAGGTCACCTGGTCGAAAGCCCTTCCTGAGTGCCTCCATGGAGTGGCCTCCCCAGCACTGTCTCCTTACATCATATTTCCTCTAGATCTTTTAAGTCATCCTGTTTTTTTTTTTTTTTTTTTTTTTTTTGGGAGACAGAGTCTCAAGCCATCGCCCTAGGTAGAGTGCTGTGGTGTCACAGCTCATAGCAACTTCCAACTCTTGGGCTCAAGCAACTGTCCTGCCTCAGCCTGTCATGCAGCTGGGACTACAGGCGCCAGCCACAGTGGCTATTTTAGTGGTTGTTGTTGTTGTTGTTGTTGCAGTCGTCCTTGCTATTCAGCTGGCCCGGTTTGGATTTGAACCTGCCAGCCTGGGTGTATGTGGCTGGCACCCTACCCACTGAGCTATAGGTGCCGCCTAATTGCTCTTTTTTTCAACATCTGTCTTGCCTCAAGAGAATGTTTGGTCCACAAGGTAGGGTCACCACCTGTCTTGGTCATTTCAGTATTCCCCACTGCGCTGAACAGGCCTAGCACACAGTAGGTATGAGTAGATGTTCAGCAACAAAACGAATGAATGACCCCAAGCCACACCCCCTCTTTCGTCCCCAGCTAGTTCTGAGGGAATGTGGGTCCCACCCGGTAGCTTCTTGTTATTTTCACAGGCCTCACCCATGTGGGTTTGGTGGAAATCTTATTGCGAGAAGCATTCTTCTGATAACTCTAAATCAGCACTGGATAATTACTTTCACATCCATGCTAATAGTGGGTCTTGTGATTATGGTCTATTTTGCTGTGATTTTAGTTAATAGGCCTAATGGCATGTTTGCATCTGGAAAATTCCCCAGGTGTTTCAGGGAGCTCCCAAATTCACCTGCCAGGAGGAGAAACAGAGAGGGGCCTAATTTGGGGAAATGCATTGGCACCTCTCTGGGGAGAAGACTCTTGATGCAGAAAAAGCCCCAGAGAGAGGGCAGGAGGTATGGAAGCAAGCCCTTCAGCACTCACAGCCCCAGTTTCCTCATCTGTAAAATGGGTCAGTAACCCCTGCCTCATGGGAAAGAAAACCACAAGCCCTTGGCTGAGGCTGAGCCCCAGCCCCAGGGGCTACGCTGAGGGTGGCACTGAGCCACCTGACACACCAGGAAGAATATTGACACGGCTGATCTGACCTTCCCTTCCCACCACCCAAATTCCTCTCTCCTCAGACTCACCCTGTGCTTCATCCCTACTGAAGTTTCTAACGACATCCTCTCATCATTCAGGACTCAGGGAGGAGCCCCTGCCCACACTGCCCCTGCTCCTCTAATCCAGCCCCCACACAGACTTCTGTCGGGGCTCTGACTGTTCTCCGAGAGCATCTGAGCTGTTGGTCTGAGCTGCAGGTCAGCTGTCTTCCTACTGTGTTGGAAAATAGGCTCCAGGAGGGCAGGGGAGTCTATCTGCCTTTTCACGGGTGTGGGCTCAAGGCTCAGACTGTGCCTGGTACATAGTTGGTCCTCCAAAACTCTGAGGGATGGAGGGCTGCTGGAATGAGACCCCAGCTAAAGTTCCTGGGCCTCTTATTTGCATGCTTGGTCCTTCTCTAGCCCACCCCCCTTTCCTGTGGCTACTGCAGAAGCAGGGGCAGGGCCCACTGGCCTGGAAGCCAGGGTGGGACAGGCCCACAGTGCTCCAGAGCAGCCCCTGCTCCTGGCTGTGCTGTAGCCTTGCCCTGGCCAGCCTCTCTGTTCACCCCTGCCATTCCCATGGCCAGGCTCTTGTCAAGCCTCCCTTTGGGTTCAGGGAAACTGAGAAGTGCCCACAGTTCTGACATAGGCCAGCATGGCACATTTGAGAAGTCTGCAGGGGTCTTCCTGAGAGAGCCTCGCTTGTTTTTGTTTTGTTCCAACCTCCCCTGAGCCTGGATCCAAGGCCCCCTTGGCAGCTGGGGTGGGGCTGTGTGGGCAGAGCCTGGAGGAACTGGAGCAGCAACTTTGGGGGACAGTCAGTACCCCCAGGCCCTGTACACTGCAGCCTCCTTTGAGATCATGCTGCTCTGCCCTGTGCTGGGTCAGGGCAGACAGCCTCAAAAAGCAGTGAGTGAGATCCTTGTCCCTCAGGATAAGCAAGAGTGCAAGGAGCTAGCAGGGGTAGGAGCAGAAGGTCCTTCTGGGCACCTGGACGTTTTCTTTCTTTCTTTTTTTATTTATTATTAAATCATAGCTGTGTACATTAATGTGATCATGGGGCACCATACACTGGTTTTATAGACCATTTGACATATCTTCATCACACTGGTCAACATAGCCTTCCTGGCATTTTCTTAGTTATTGTATTAAGACATATTCTACATTTACTAAGTTTCACATGTACCCTTGTAAGATGCACCGTGGGTGTGATCCCACCAATGAAGTTCTTAGGGACGCGCTAGGGTTGGTACAGCCCTAAGGCACTGAGTGTAATGCTCAGATGTTCCAGCAGAGGGCAGCGCTTGGCTGCCATGATATAAAATCCTGGACAGACTGCCTGGCCCTGGTGTCCACAGCAACACTAGAAGCCCAGCCGACCCGGCTCTTCCCAGGCCTGCCCTTGAGCCAGCCCTCCATGCCCTGGCCTATTCACTGGCCACAGTGCCCTCTCCCCATCTCTGACAACCCAAACTCTTGCTGCTCCCTTATGTTCCAGAACAAGCTCAGTGGTGCCTGGTTGGCCCCAATTGGCTCCCCTCTTGGAGAACACCAGCCTCAGGCCCTGCACACTCTGGGCCACCCACCTTGCGCAGCTCACAGCCCAGTGCAGGCCCCGCCTTGCCACACTGGTCACCTGGTCATCTCTGGCTTCTTTAAGCCTCAGGCCTGTGGCCCTGTTGTTCCCTTGTCACATTGGCTTCTCCCATCAGTTAGCTCTTGGCCCAAATGCCACCATGTCAGGGAGGCCCCTGACCACCAGGCACAGGTCAACCCTATTCCTTGGGTCCTAGCCATGTTTTCTGTCTTCTTGGCAGCACTCAGGGCCTGGGATGATTTTAGCCTCACCCAGGACACTTAAGTGGCCCCATCTTGGTACTAAATCACACTTTGGGGGACCATGCTCCCAGCCAGGTACTAAATCACACCTCAGAAGCCCCACCCAGGTCCTGGCCCTCCCTGAGCACACTCTGCAGTTTCATTAACTCTAGCTGGGGACATGAGAGGGATACTCAGATGTATAGGAGCAAATAAGCAGACTCACTTATAAAGGAGACACCGTCCCTCTGCCCCCATACCTCGTGAGATAAGCTGGGCACAGGGACAGAAGGGGATCTGAGGCTTCCACTGCTACTCTACCAGCGGTGGGACATCTGCCTTCCCAGGCAGCATTGTCCTGGCTCCAGCACCTCCAGCGATGCAGAACTCACATCCTCAGTAGGCACCAGGTGAGACCATTTGCAAGCTTCTCCCACTGATGAGCTGGGCTCTACCCTGTGCTGTATGCATGAGGGCTTCATCCGGGGGCCTGGGCCCTGCCGCTGAGGGCAGGGGTATGACTGCCAGGAAGGCAGGGCTGCCTCTTCCTCAGACTGGGAGGATGCTACCAGAAGGAGTTTGTTTTTTGTTTTGGCTCCTTCATCCAGCACACAGGGTATATAGCAAACCCTGGGCAAGCTCATAGTTGGATGGGAACAAAATCAAAGGGGCTTAGATCCTGCCCCACCAGCTTCCATTGCTCTTTGTCTTTTGTTTTATGTAGGCAGATGTAGGGTGGAGGCCCGGAGTAGGGGCTGGTGTAAGTGGCTCTGGGGCCACAGGGACACTTGTAGCTACAGCCTAGTGGCAAGATCACACCCGAGCATTGATGACTACTGAGGCTGACATGGCTGGATCTGCTGCCTGGCATTCCCCTGTATGCTGGAAATCCTTTCCCTACCCTTTCTCCATGTAACTCAGCTGGATCTTCCCTCTCCATTCCCAGCACCCTCTAGGTCCATGTATGTGTCTGTGATCCAGCTCGGCCAATCAGAGCATCAAATCCCTGTTCTCAGTGATTGGTTTGGAGGTGAGCATGCAACCTGAGTTGGCCAATGAAAATCATCCCTGGGACTTCTGCTGGAAAGAGGAGCCCTCCTCCTGCGGGAGCTGTTGAACTAATTGGATGTGAGCCTGGGGTTCCTGGTGGCCATCTTGTTACTATAAGAGCAAATCTGCCCAAGAATGAAGACACAGACGCAAACAGAGCTGAGGGAGGAAGAATGACAACTGTGACGTCCTATTAGACCTCTACTCAGCACGTACCTAAAGATACAGACTTCATGGTTACATGAACTCCCTTTTTGGCTTAAGCAATTTAAGGACTCATTACTATAACTTAGAGTCCTTATCGACACATTGATGACACTGTCACCAAGTGGCACGGGACAGAGGAGCCAATGCGATGGGAATTCTGTGATAGAAAAGGCACTTTGGGCTGGGAGATCAAAGAAGGCTTCATAGAAGAGGCAGGGACGGAACCAGTCTGGAAGGAGCGGGAGAGTCCAACACAGGAAGATGTGTGATCAGGCATTCCAGATGGACGGGAGAACAGAGGCTTGAGGGGGGCTGACCTTGAAAAGCAGGACTTCACTTTCCTCTCTGCCCCCAGAGCCACTTATCCAGCCCCTACTCCAGACCTCCCCCCCCACATCTGCCTACATAAAACAAAAAGCAAAGAGTCTTGCTAGATACAGAGCAATAGGAGCTGGTGGGACGGGATCTAAGCCCCTTTAATTTTGTTCCCATCCAAAAAAAAAAATTTTTTTTTTTTGTTCCCATCCAACTATGAGCTTCCTGATAGGAAAATCTATGTCTGACTCAACTTCTCTCTTCTCCTGATACCTCACCCTGTGCCAGGCACTGTGCTAAGTGCTACACAGATGAACCTGCCAGGCAGCTTCTACCATTGTCCATAAAGTACAGATGTGGAAACCGAGGACAAGGAAGTTAGGGGTCTGTCCATGTCTGTACTACTTCAAGGTTCACTGGCTCCAGAAACCACAAGCTCTGGGGATTTATTCCAACAAACCCTGCTGCTTGCTAAGCTGTGTGACCTGTGGAGAGCACCTGACCTCTCTGGGCCTTGGGTAGGAAGTCAGGGAGGATGAGAGTTGATTTCAATTGTTATGTCCCTAGGTAGGGGATGCATTTAGATTTCAACCACATCATGCCACACACTAAGGCAGGGGCTCACCAGGGGCAGTGGCTACTGTTCATGTGGCGGTATGCATGATTGTTAGCCTGAGCCACAGGCCGTGGGACCTGGGACCAGCCCTCTCTCAGTGGGAACCGCCTTTCCCTCCACTTTGCTCCTGGCTTACGGGAGCTCCACAAGTAAGCAAGCCCAGAGGCTCTATCCGTGCCTGTGGGCTGGCCCTAGGCTGTACTGTGCAGGGCATGCTCACTGCCTGTCCCAGAGGTGAGCCCAGCTAGCACCTGTCCTTTCCGAAGCCCCCAGGTGGAGGGAAGGGTGTGGTCAACCCCCTAATGTGCTGCAGCATCTCTGGGGAACCTGTGAGGTTCTTCTGAGAACCTTCTGAGGTCAGCCCAGACTTCCTGAATGAGAAACCCTGGGCTGGGGCCCAGCCACCTGCCTGTGTTCCAGTTGGGCCCTCTGGTGACACTGACACTTGCTCTGTTTAGGTAAGTGCCGGCTTCAGGGAAACAGCAGCATGGCAGATGGATGCACACAGCAAAAGATATTTCAGAAATGCATTTCCCACGTAATGCAGGCCCAGGGCCTTCTCAGAGGCCCATCGCTTCCTGCCCAGGGATGATCATCACCACTCCCCCTCTCCCCAAGCCATCTGGGGCTTTTTCCACCAGTCCCAGGCGCTGGGTAGGCTCTGTGAGGACGCAATCACCAGCCTTTTAGGAACCGGGGCTTGTGAGAGAAGCGAGGACGTCCTCCCTGGGATGATGCTGAGCACGCCTGTCGGGATGGGCAATTTTCAGAGGGGTCCAGATGCTGCAGGACAATAGGGGTCTGATTGGCAGGCAAGCGGGAGGGGCCGCAGCTGCAGCTTCAGAGCAGAGAAAGGGGGGCAGGAGGGGCGAGGCGGCAGGAAACTGTGTAGGAGGGCCCTGCAGAGACATGGGAGGCCGAGGCAGCCTTCATTCCACATCCCCTAACATCCCCCAAAAAAGCAGTGAGCAAGCCGCAGGAGAGAGGCCTGGGCAGGAGTGAGAGGCTGCACCCAGGCATTCACTCACTTGTTCAACCACATGTGCAAGCATTAGTTCACTGCGAAGACAGCAGGATGGGGAGGGACAAGCTTCTAGAGTCTTCCAGATTCCAGGGTTTCAATCTGCCTCCTCTGCAAACTTGGGTCCCTCTGTTTCAGTATCCACATCTGTGACCTGGGCTGAGTATGAGGCAAAGACACGGCCAGCACCACCCCTAACTCTTAGTAAGTCCTTACGAGGTGTGAGCTCAGCTTTCCTGTCCCCTCTTTTCCTTCTTATTCATTCAGACATTTAGTGAGCACCAACTGTGTACCAAAGACTGCCTTGGGCAGCGGGAGACATGGATAAGACCCCCGGGCAGACCTTGGGGAGATCACAGTCTTGGGGGAGAGGGTAAGGATCTCAGGGCGGGGTGTTCTGAGAACCATCCATTCATTTATTCACTTGTTCCTTTACTTATTCATTCGACAAAATTTACGGTGTCACCACACACTAGGCCACGTAGAGCACAGACCCGTCCCCCAGGGATTTGCCGTCTGGCAGGGTCCAAGCAGGCGGGACGGTGGCTCAGCACTGGGAAGACCCCACAGGGGTAGTGCCATGTGAGGCGGGGTTTGAAGGCTGCGTTGGAGCTGCTGGGGGTGAGGGAAGGTGAAGAGAATACACCCAGAGAGGGAAAGGTACCGTGCCTCCTGGTGCTTCCAGGGGCTACCCTAGCAAAGGAAGGACATTCCAGTCACCTCACCTGGCTCCAGAGTCACACACCATCTTCACGCCTGGAAGAGGCCTGGAGGCCACCCAAGCCACCCTGGGCCAGTGGATTACCGGGTGGGTAGGCATCTTTTCTGAGCACCCACTGTGTGATGAAGTTCTCCCAGGCCTTTCAAACACGCCCTCTCCTCACCCCTGCAAACCTCTGAGGGGCAGTGATCACTCCTGGTTCTGAGGAGAAAAGCAGGGCCCAGAAAGGAAAGCAGCTAGTCCCCATGTGATTGGAAGGAGATCTGCCTGACTCCAAAGCATTGCACTTCCCCTGCCTGGCTTCTAGTCAGTCAGCAAGTCCTCAGGGGTAGCTGGACTCTGTCTGGCCACCCATTGTAAGCGCCCCAGGCCCTGCGCCCGGGGCCGCTACCTTGGCCACACTGCTGGACTGGTGCTGACTCTCTGGATTTCACTCAGCTGCCCAGCTCTGGCCTCAGTCTCTCCCTCTGTGAAATGGGGCTTGTCCCTCCAGCTCTGCTGTTCCTAGCATCTGCCTCCCAACTCTCGCACTTACACCATGAAACACTGATAAACCATCTCTGGGCTTTTAAGGGCCTTTTATTTCTCCAGCCACGCTTTTCTCTACATTTTAATAAGCTGTTTGCAAAATTGGTGATTGATGAGTAAGAATGAGGAGGAAGTGGAGCTGAACAATTTTTTCCCTGGAATTGCTTCTGGCTGCGCATTCAACTTTAAATTGATTAATAACGTGCAGACCCAACATTAATTATCAGCCATTTGTCACTGGGGAAGGCTGCAGCCCACATCTGTTCGCAGCCCCCTTCTTAATGACCAGCTCCATGGTGTAGGAGATCTCCACCTGCCCCATACGGGTGTTGAAGGCCCTGGGGACTTACAGCCCTGGCCAGCCTCAGCCCACTGTGCACCAAGCACCTGGGGGCTTCTTGAGGCCAAGAAAGAACATTCCAGAGCCAACTGCAGATGTCTGGGGCCCCACTGTCCACTGTGGCCTGTGGTGGCTCCTGGCCTCATTGACCCCAGGCAGAGCCTGAACAACCCCGGGGGGCCCCACCCCATCGTCATTCATTCAACATCTATTAAACAACTACTCTGTGCAGCCTTCTTTCTAGGTGCTCAGGACACAGAAGAGAGTCAGATATGGTCCCTTCTCCTTCAGGGGAGGCTGACAATCAACAGCACCAACAAAGAAGTGCACAAATTACTGTCTAGCAAGAATCAAGGACTTCTGGAGTATAGAAGCCAACCTGGCACTGAGAGGGCGCCACAGAGATGCCATGTAAGGCGGATTTTGAAGAATGCATAGAAATTTGCTTGAGGTTAGGGGTAAGTGAAGAAAACACACCCCAGAGGCTCAGCGCCCATAGCACAGTGGTTACTGTACCAGTCACATGCACTGAGGCTGGCGGGTTCGAACCCAGCCCTGGCCAGCTAAAACAACAATGACAACTGCAACCAAAAAATAGCCGGGCATTTTGGCGGGTGCCTATTGTCCCAGTTACTTGAGAGGCTGAGGCAAGAGAATCGCTTAAGCCTAAGTGTTTGCGGTTGCTGTGAGCTGTGAAGCCACAACACTCTATCCAGGGTGACACAGTGAGACTCTTGTCTCTGAAAAAAAAAAAACACCCAAAATACAGAAAACACACCCCAGAGAGGGAGTCCATGAAGAAAAAAACAAGCCAGTAAGAATCAGGAGGGTCAGGAGAAGGATAAAGGTTTCCACTTAAATAGGGGGTTGGGAAAGGCCTCACTGAGAAGTGGGGAGGAGAGTTGGAGGCAGAGGAGACTGCAGCGCACAGGCTCTGAGTGGGCAGAAAGGGCTGGGTAAAGGTAACATCACACAGTGGACAGAAGCCAGTCACAAAAGCCACTTAAAGGAAATGTCCAGAATAGCAATTGAATAGAGAAAGCAGATTCGTGGTTACCAAGGACCTAGAAGGACTGTTAATGAGTAGGAGGTTTCTTTCTGGAATGATGAAAATGTTCTGAGATTGACTGTGAGATGTATTCACAATTATGTGACTATTCTATAATCCACGGAACTGCACACTTTAAATGAGCAAACTTCATGGCATGTAAGTTACATGTCAATAAAGTCATTACAGAATAACTTTGTCAGGCAGTGTGATCAGGGCCAACAAGGAAAAGCAACTGTGATGAGAAGATGGGTGGAGTGGTCAGGCAGGGGGTCCCCACGGTGACATTTAAGCAGCAGCCAGCCATGGGTCCAGGAATGTGGGTGGTGGCTTGACTAGCCTGTCCCACACCCGCCCTCTGGGGCAGCCCGAGTGCAGCCCTGGGGCTATGGCCCCGGGGGTGTGGCATGAGGGGTGAACGAGATCTTGAGGAAGGTGAGGCCAGAGTGAGTTCTGCGGGCCATACCAGACCTTACTTGGGGCACCAGGAAGTAATTGGCTTAAGCTACTTCAGTGGTCACAGAGGTCACCGTCACCTTCTGCTGAGAAAGAGTGAAGGTGGCACCATTCAGGGTACAGAGGCAATGGTGGATCCCTCCCTGAATCAAGGAGGCGACACACATGTTGGTGGCTCCCCAGAGACCCCACTTCTGTCATGTTGGAAGAACCTGATGGCCATGGGAGTGAGGGGAGACAGCATCCTTGGGCATCGGCCAGGTGGAAGTGAATAGACTGTACCAGGTAGTCCTGGGGCTCCATCTTTGGGTGGGCTCCTTGGCTCCGAGTGTTAGGCAATGGCCATCAGCACTTCCATAAAGGTCCCCTGGGGTGACTTCAGATGCTAGGAAAGGCCCTCATGCTCGAAGCATTCCTAGTTCAGGCCCTATTCACCTCTCTCTGTAAAAGCAGAACTGTGATGGAAGGAGGCAGAGGGCACAGCATGTGCAAAGGCCCTGAGGTGGTCATGTGCCTGGTGTGGTCCAGGGACAGAGAGGAAGCTGAGGTGGCTGGAGCAGAGGGAGGAAAGGAGAGGAGGTTGGAGATCATGGGGACAGCTGGGGCAGGCCCTGGAGGAATTTGGTCTTTACTCTAAGGCAGCGGTTCTCAATCTGTAGGTCACGACCCACAGGAACTGTATTAAAGGGCCGTGGCATTAGGAAGGTTGAGAACCACTGCTCTAAGGCCAGGTGGGTTGGAAGAATTCTGAGTAGAGGATAGTAAGGGGAGCCCTCATGGCCTTGTGCAGAGACTAGGCAGTGGGGTGGCAAGGGTAAAGCAGGCAGACCTAAGAGGAGGCTGGAACAAGGTGTGGGCAGATCCTCCAGGGTCTTGGCCCCTTGGGGTGTGTGTGTGTATGGAGGGGGCTGGCTCCCTCCTATCCTTTCTTTTTACGTCCAGACCTCTGCATTCATTGTTCCCTCTGCCCAGAGCACTTGTCCTTTTCTTCTTACCCGCCTGGCCAACATCCAGCCCCAAGTGCCTCGCCCCCTGGACGGCAGCATCATTCCTTCTGTTGGATTAGCACCCTGGGGTGGAGGTTTCTCTCCCACTCAGAACAGCTTCCAGAACATCTCCTTGAGATGGGACAGCGTCAGGGGCGAAGGTGATGACAGGGTCACCAGCCCTCAGGTCAGCGATTAGGAAGGATTTGGTAGAATCCCTCCAAGAACTAGTAAATCTAGCAAAACCCAGAATTCCAGGCCAAGTTAGGTGGCATCTCGGGCTGAATTCTTGTAGAGGCTCAAATTTTGTTCACCAATTAAATCTACAAATGTTTATTGAACATTCATCTAGGCTATAGCGATGGGGCAGTCAGTAGGAAGGACAGTTCCTACAGCCACGGGGGTGAGGGGAGAGACAAACCAGTGCACACACAGATACTTTGAGAGAGACTGAGTCAGCGCTGCGAAGACATGAGGGGGAGGTCAGGGAGGGCCCCTGAGCAGATAGTCTTTGAGTGGAGACCTGAACAAGCCCAGCCATGGAAAGACTTGAGGTAAGAGTGGTCCAGACAGAGGGAATAGTGAGCACAAAGTCCCTGAGGCCAGAGAATGCTCAGTGTGTTCAAAGGACTTTGAGGGAGGGACACAGGAGCCCGGAGGGTGCCAGGGGAATCTGGCTTTTATGCTAACGTGCCACAGGGAGTCACGGAAGGGCTTCAAGCCAGATAGTCACACAACGTGACTTCTGTTTTTAAAAGCTCCCTCCTGGGGGGCTCACACCTGTAATCCTAGCACTCTGTCAGGCCGAGCCAGGTGGATTGCCTGAACTCATGAGTTCGAGACCAGTCTGAGCAAGACCCCTGTCTCAAAAAAAAAAAAGCCAGGAGTTGTGGCAGGTGCCTGTACATAGCTACTAGGGAAGCTAAGGCAAGAGATTTCTTGAACCCGAGAGTTTGAGTTTGCTGTGAGCTATGACACCACAGCACTTAACCCCAGGATGATTGAGATTCTGTCTCCAATAATAATAGTAATAATAATAATAATAATAATAATAAGCTCCCTCCACTGCTGAGGAACAGGGAAGCCCCAAGGACTCCCTGGACTGGTGGGTGATGGTGATGGCTGGGGAGGAGGAGGTGGTCAGGCCTAGAGAGAGCTCCAGGCTGTGAGGATGGAAGGTGAGTGAGGAAAGAGTCCGTCCAGGCTGCAGGAGGGGCAGGAGGAGACACAAATTTCAACCCCATCCAGTGATGCCTGTTGGGCCCCACTGATGCACTAGCCCGGAGCTTGAGAGGCAGCAATGGGGGAGTGGTACAGGCCAGAGATAAATTCGGGGCCATCTTTCAATTTTATTGTTTCAGAGATCAGGAATCAGTAAACGGCCTCCTTCCCATCCAACTCTGGGGAGAGGCTTTCACAAGTAAGTGCTTTCAAAATGACTCCAGCCTTGGGGACAAGGGACGGTGTGCAGCCAGCCAGAGCCAAGTCACCAGTGGACTTAATCACCTCTCCTCCAACCTGAATAGTAGACCGTACTGGAATGGCAGGGTCTGAGACCGATAGAGGCTGGTTGGGCCCTGTTGTGACCCTCCATGCACTGGTGTAAAGGGCTGAATGTGAGGCCCATGGCTGTCCTCTGAGCTTCAGTTTGCTCATCTGTGAAATGGGCACAAGCACATGGGAGGTATGGGGATTCTGAAAGGAGGTTTTCCACAGTGCTGCCGAGGGACCCCGGTGGGGAGGGCTGTGGAAATCTGGGAGGTACTTGTCACAACAGGGCTCCACTCACTTCATGGGCTGCCATTGTCAACTGCAGGCTACAGGCTCCCACCCTTGCAGGCCTTTGCACATGCAGCCTCCCTCCCGCCTCCCCCTCCCCGCCTGGCCTGGTATCCTCCCTGGTTTTACACTGTGAACACACTTGTATTTCCGTCTCACCCACTGAAATGGAAGCTCCAGGGGGAAAACATGTTCACTACTGTGTCCCCAGCACTGGGGTTGTGTCCGCCATGACCCCCTGCTACTGTACTTAGTCTTTACGACACTCCCAGAGGTTGAGATTTTGCAGCTGAGGGACATGGGGCATGAGGACACACAACCCCTTGCCTGGCTCAGTCAGCTCAGAGGTGGCAGACAACGGTTCCAGATCAGGTGGTCTGGATCCCCGGGGCCCTAGCCTAGGGGCAGGACATCAGAGGGCTCTGTCTGCCAGGTGGAAACACTGCTTGCTCCCTTGCTTTGAAGCAGAGCCAGAGTCCAGGGCCCAGCCCCAGCCCCTCGCTGGCCCATGTCCCCAGACGGTCCCAGGCAGGTCAGCTTGCAGAAGGGGCCTGCATCGATCTCCTGCCACCTCCCTAAGCCAGAGCTGTCTGTTCACTCATAGACCATCGGCTTCCCATTAAGCAGATCAATAGCTTCCACTGGTTTCCAATTTGTGTTTCCAGAAATTCATCTTCCAGCCACCTTTTTAATTAACCCCCCTCCAACGCACCCGAAGCACCAATAGATCACACACACACACACCCACTCCCTCCCCGCCTCTGCACACCACAACTGCCAGCTCCGTAAGCCGTAAGCCGCAGGGGAGTGGCAGGTGTGTTTACAGCAGTACGATCACTGTTCCCCTGTCCCTAGAAGAGCTGGCCCTCTGGCCTGGATGCCACCCACACCTGTCTCCCACTCCTCTACAGCATCCCCGAGGAGAGGGCTTGGTCCTTCATCACAGAGAGGGAGGTGAGGGTCAAGAGCCCGAGAGTGCCCTAAGGGCCCTAGCTGGCAAGAGCTGGGCCAAGTGCTCCTACTGGTGCAGGTAATTTGCAGGAAGCACTCCAGATGTGGCAGGGCGATGGGCCTACGGGGCCGGGGATGCAGAAGGGTGGGCAGCTACGGCTTTGGAGCAAGGAAAGGAGGGGGCCTGCCTCCCCCCCCGGGGTTCCTTGGTAGTCCACACTGCCTACTGCCCCCCGAGGGCAGGGGCTTGTTCTACTTCCATCACTACTTTCTCCCTCGTTCGTGGCACCGAGCGGGTGTTCAGAAAGTCACTGCTAAATGAACAGCTTGGTAACACTTACCAATGCTGAGGATAGTCCCTTTGCGCCAGGCACTGTTCTAAGGGCTTTATGATATTATCTCCTATTTTATTTAATCTTCACAACCATCTCCACGGTGGTGCTAGTAATATCCTCGTTTCATTGATGGGAAAAATTGAGGCACAAAGAGGTTAAGTGACTTGTCCCAGGTTACACGCTAGTAAGTCACGGACCTGACATTGGAACCCAGGCCATCTGACTCCGGAGCTGCTATTATTAACCACCCGACTCTTGTTCACCCACTTCCCCCAGCCCTGTCAGCTCTGAAAGGTGAGCAGAGGACTGGTCCTGTGGCCCATGTAACTTCCATCACGCCATCATCACATACACATGTTTGTTGAGTGAATAAATGAATGGATTGTACATCCCTTGTTTACAACCTCGTTGTCCAGTCTGTGGGGGAGAATCTGGAGATGACGGGAAGAGTGGAGGTGACACATGTGCATGCTGCTGTAGGCCAGCTTTAGGGTCCCTCTCACCCACCCCACCTCCCTCTTAACCTATCCCTTTTATTTCTGGGCTTTCTGTCGTTTACAAAGGACGTTCACTGCCATGATTCTGTTTTTCTGTGGAGTCTCGCAGCTTTCCAGCAAGGTAAGTCGATGACCACGGACGACACAGCCCCAGAACAGAGACCATGTGGTGCTGCCCACAGTCCCCTGCACACCCTGGGGGCCAGCCCTTGCCATGTGATTTCCCAGGGCTCCCGCCCCCTGCCCTCCCCCTACTCAGCAGCCCTGGCTTTGAACCTAGTTGCTCTTACAGGACCACGGGCCTATCACGTCCCCTTCCTCTCTGTCCCTCACTCTGGCCATCATCAGACACTAACCCAATAAGTGACTAGGCCAGGCGTCCTCAAACTTTTTAAACAGGGGGCCAATTCACTGTCCCTCTGATTGTTGGAGGGTCGGACTATAGTTAAAAAAAAACAACTATGAACAAATTCCTATGCACACTGCACATAGTAAAAAACAAAACGGGAACAAATTCACACTGCTTTATGTGGCCCGCGGGCCGCAGTTTGAGCACGGCTGAACTAGGCCCTCCCTGGCTCCCCCGCTCACAGCAGGGTCTGTCAGAGGAGGGAATGAGTGGGAGACAGGTGAGCTGAAGGTCACGGCTCTTGTCTAACCAGGAGAAAACCAGCCCAAGATGCCTATTCAGATTTTCTGAGGGGTTGAGAGAAGATTAAAAACCCAGCATTTCACCCGAAATCTCCTGATTTGAAAATGCCTATAGGTAATTATATCACAAAAATTTAAAACTTATTTAAATTTTAAACCACATTCTGCAGGTCAGAGGCAAGTAGTCGACTGCTAGTTGGCCACTTCTGCCCTATGGACTGTAAATGCTCTGGCTCGGCACTCAAGGCCTCTCGTGGTCTGGCTTGTCTGAGTCCTCAATGAGTTTCTAACACCCTCTACTCAGGACAATGCTGCACCTCTAGGGAGTGGCCCCTGAACCCCCTCCTGTTCCAGGAGGAGTCTACCACACCCAACATAATGACTGTCCCTCCTTCACGTCACATCTCCCAACAGCCAGGGCCAGGGCCAGCTTTGGAGTCCAGGATCCTGACCATGTACTCCAGGGTCTTTCTGCTGCTCCCTAGGACAGTCAGCAGATCAGATGCAGCTTGGGGCCACACCCCATCGGCAGGGGCTGAGAAAACGAAGATAAGAAATTTCAGGAGAATTGTGAATCCTGAAAAACAGTCATTCCCATTTTAAAATATGACCCAGTTACCAAAACTACAACCCCCAGGCACACATGACCCCCCCTTCCCCTTGAGGCAGTGAGTGTCCTGCAGTAGCAATCTTCCCTCCCCAGCAGGGTGCAGGGCTGACCAGTAACAATCTCCCCTCCCCAGCAGGGTGCAGGGCTGACCAGTGAGAGACCACACTCCCTGGCTTCCTCCTGGTATGGCCATGAGACTAAATCCTGGTGATGTGAGCAGCTTCCAGGTCACATTCCTGCTCCCCTCCTCATGGGAGGAGGTAGCAAGTCAACCCTGACCACTAAGAATTGGCAGTCTCCACATGGAGAGAGCCCAGGTTCCTGGGTGACTGTGTGGCACAGAGCCCCAGCTCACTCAGGCTGTCTGCCTTTCTCAGGCCTCTTTTTGTTTTGGTTTGGTTTTTCTGACAGTATCTTACTCTGTTCACCTGGGCTAGAGTGCAGTGCATTGGAGCTGACCACAACCTCCAACTCCTGGGCTCAAGCTTTCCTCCTGCTTCAGCCTCCTGAGTAGGTGAGGCTACAGACCCCCACCATAATGCCCAGCTAGATTTTCTATTTTTTGTAGAGGTGGGGGGGTCTCACCCTTGCTCAGGCTGGTCTCAAACTCTTGAGCTCAAGAGATCCTCCCACCTCGGCCTCCCAGAGTGCTGGGATTATAGGTGTGAGCCACTGTGCCCAGTCTGAACTCGTATCAGAGAGAGAAATTGGTATCTATCCACTATCTGGAACCCTTTCCCTGTCCCTGTCTGGGAAATCCCGACCCATCAAGCTGGAGTCCTCCCAGAAGCTCCCTTCATTCTCCCCATCCCCCTCACCTCCCTGAGCACCTACTGCCCACACTCCACTGTGACTCTCTACCCCCCACTCCCTTGGCAGCTCCTTGAGACACAGGAACCTGCTAATCCCCTTCCTATTCGGGAGTCTAGCATTGGAAAATGAGAGTCTCCATTTTTGAGAGACAATACACTAGGTATGGTTCTAAACTGTTTATCTCATTTGATCCTGAGACCAGCTCCATAAAATTGTACAGATGAGGAAACTGAGGCCAAGTAACAAGGCCCACATCACAGTAGTAGGGGTCAGAGTCACACGCAGGCTGTGTGTGCCTGCGTGTGACTTACCCACTAGGCATCACTGCTCCTCACCAGAACAAACACTAAGACCTGCAGGGTGGACGAAAGAGAAACAGTGAAAACAAACAGATGAGCACTGCCCCCTGAGCCCTGAGTCAAAACGTTTATAAAGTAAGCGACTGAAGAAACATCCTGGTGGACAATCGTTTCTGGAAGTTGGAATCTCCTTGGAGTCCATGGCCTTAAAATCCTAAATACTCATTTTTCTCTCCAAAATACAACATTTCAAGACTGTTTGAGAAGAGACTCCAAATGCTAGTTCCATGGCCCATTAAAGTTAACCAACCGTGCAGATTCAGTGGGAAGGATGGAAACAGTGAAAGACTTGGGCGGTTTTATGGAACGGCTTAAATCTTAATGAAATGCCAAGTGCAAGTAACAACGCATTTGTGAAACACGGCGAAGCTGGCAGACCCCGGCTGTTTCTCATTGTTAATGCCTTTTATGATGTGGAGAAGGTGCACAGCAGCTCAGGTGACCACCAGGGACAGAGACCTGGGGGCCTCTGTCCATTCCCAACAGCTGTCTGCAGACTGCAGGATCTGCCTGAGAGCATCCAGAAACCAGACAAAAGACACAGCCACAGAAGGTCAGGGAAGTGGCTAGGGAAACATAAAGCCATTTTCTATTTGCAACCTGAGGTCTGGGTCCTTTGTAAGTCATTCAGAGAAGTGAAGGCAGTGGCCACCACCAACTTAACCAGCATCCCAGGGGTTGCTACAGTTACTTGAGTGCCTGCTACACAAGCACAGTTAGAAGCTTCCTTGGTAGAGTGCTGTTCAGGCAAGTATCCTCATCTCCACCTTATACAAGAAGAAACCGAGGCTCAGAGACGTTAAATCACTTGCCCCAGGCCACATAGTTGGTAAGGGGCAGAATTAGGGTTTGTCTTGACATCACAGCTCAGAGCAACCTCAAACTCTTGAGCTCAAACAATCCTCTTGCCTCAGTCTCCTGAGTCTCAGCTGAGACTACAGGTCCCCACCACAATGCCCCCCCCATAGATTTTCTATTTTTAGTAGAGAGAGGGTCTTACTCTTGCTCACGCTGGTCCCCAACTCCTGAGCTCAAGCAAGGCGGCCTCCCAGAGTCCTGGATTACAGGCAAGAGCTGCCGCACTCCCTAGGCTGGTTTCGGTACACACATTGTAAGAGGAAGCTTTGCTCAGCATTAAGTTGAAATACAAATCTGAGATCTGATCTAATTGCTATAGGCATGATGATTGTCTGCAATCTCTTACCATTGGACAGCATTTCCCCAGGCCTGTGACCCTGCTGGGGACCCCCTGACCTGCAGAAGCCTTTCCCACCCAAACCCTGGACTGCTGGGTCTGATGCTTCAGGCAAGCCCAGGAGGCACAGACACGTGCTGGGCTCCCTGCCTCACTGCCAGCTGTCCTCAGAACCCAGCCGGCCTCAGCACCCAGAAGACAAGACATGTCAGGTTCACCCAGGGCACATGGTGAGCTCCCCCAGGCTGCAGGCCTGTTGGCCCAGTGGAATTGTGCTGCCACTAGTATCCCACAGCCTTTTAAGCCTAGCAAACAAAAAAACTATGAGAAAGGACAGAGAAACAAAAAATCCCTCTTAACCCCATCACCTGCAATCTACCCTGTTTCCCCAAAAATTAGACATCCTCCGAAAATAAGACCTACTTACAGGAAAGATAAGACGTCCCCTGAAAATAAGACCTAGCGCATCTTTGGGAGCAAAACTTAATATAAGACACTG
>CAUYPK010082959.1:0-33750 GCA_963574355.1 Loris lydekkerianus
AGACGACGGGGCCTTCAAATCACTGGTTGTAGCATTCAAATATTCAAATCGAGCGTCCACCCCCACAACCCGACGACACAACGAGCCTCTAACAAAAAAAATAAAAAAAAAAAAAAAAAAGGCAGGAAAAGTTATTTTGAGCTCCGCAGGTTCTTCCTGTACTTTGCGAAGCTTTTCTATATCACGACGCCCCACTTTGCTTTCCAGTCTAGTTACATGTCCCTGGTGTGAGCTGCTATTCGTCTTTGCTTCCTCTTCAGATCCCACACGGTGCCTTGTAAATCACAAGCGCTAATTAAATATTTGTGGAATTGAACTGGCACGCTTATAGCTTTTACAGCGGGCCTTTTTTAGAGAGAATCTTGGCACTAAATGCACACTCATTTTACATCTTTTGCCTTAAAAAGTAGAAAATATCCTTATCAGTTCCAGGGGCTTTCTATATCGGAGAGTAAATTTTAGATACATCCTGTTTTACCCAATGCAGTGAATATGTTCTTGAAAAGATGTAAGGTAAGTTAAATTGTTGTCAATTCAGTTATTCCAAAGTGCAGATTATACTTCAATGACAACATTTGCTCAAAAAATTAAAGCAATAAGAAACCTTACAATTTAACATTATCTTGAATTCTTTTGTCAAGCAGTTCCTTTTTTTGGTAAATAAATAAAACACACCTGTACTTTGTATTCAATTTCCTTTCTAACAATATTTGACATTTATTAACATTTTTCTGCTGTTCCTAGTACTCATTTTACTCTTTTTGGTCCTGCTGTGATTTTAGCCCCATTTTACAGATGAAGAAAAGAGGCACCGATTCTAAAGTTATAAACCCTGTCAGGATCTAAAACTGGGTGGTAATTGTCTCTCTACAATACCCAGTTCTCTCTCTCTTTTTCTCTTTCTCAATCTTGGAGTTTCTCCCTTTCTCTTTTATCTCTCCTTAGGGATTGTGTGGGAAGTAGCTTCTGCTTCCAACATTACTAAGAATTTCAGATCTGTTGCTACCAATCCATTCAGGCAAAAATTTCCATTTTTCACTTTGAGATAGCAGTTACTGAAAAAGAGTAAATAGAAAATATATGCTAGGAATAGATCAGATGATCTGAACTAAAACCAGTTTCATAAAAGATAGAAAAGCCACCTGATCAGAAAATCTGAAGCTAGCAGTTATCACTCAATGATAATAAAAACCACACACTGTCCTGGTCATTAGGGTTACAGATATGTAAAAGCCCCTCTGGGCCCTGAAGGCTGACTAGTAAGAAAGACAGGCTATATAGAATAACAATAACAATATATACTAGCATATGCCAAGTGTCTGGTAAATGGCATGAACCTGTGGTTCCCAATTTGTGAAATATATTATTATTTCAGTGGATATAAAACATTAAATGTATTGAGATAACAGAGAGAGGAATGAATTCAGTTGCTCCCTTTGATCTTTCTGACCTTTTGTTCATGTCAGTCTGGTTTATATAGATAGAGGGAAACCCCCTTCCAATTTTTCCTGATCTCCGATGGCCTTTAATGAAAAGTATTCTTTATGTTATACCAAATACTCATATTTGGGGATGAAATTTCCTTTGCTTCTTCAACACCAATGCTGTGTAACTCAAATAAAGCAACAAAATACTATGATATGTATGTGGGAAGGTGAGGGAAGTTGTGTTATGTTGGTGTTAATAACACCAAGTAATATTTCTAATATAAACTATGAATGTATATTCTGCTAATACTCTATATCTTTAAGCAGATTAAAATTTCCAAAAATATACATATATATATGTATCATTAATTCACCAAATGGCATATACCATTATATGATAAATATACCAATGTATCTCATTAAACATGCTCTTCTTATCACATGAGGCTGATACTTCTCTATGGTAAGCTGATGCCTATGGTCCCAGCCTTAAATGTGGGCATGTAGTAACCATAGAAGTAATGCGAAGGGCCAGGCATCATGGCTCATGTCTGTAATCCAAGGACATGGAGAGGCCAAGTGGGAGGATCACTTCAGACCAGAAGTTCAAGATCAGTGTAGGCAGCTTAGTAAGACCTTGTCTCTACAAAAAAAAAAAAAAAAAAAAAAAAGTAATGTTAAGAGACTTCTGAGGCTGTTGCAAAAGGTGATAGAGTTTCTGCCTGAGTCTTTCTCTCTCCTTCCACAGCTAACATAGAGTGGACCAGAGGCAAGCAATCCTCCCTGAGCCTCACCCAGATTACAGATTCATAAGCAAAATAACAACATTGTTTAAAGTCACTAATTTGGGGGTGGTTATATATCAGGAGATAACCAGAACCACCTGCTATCTTACTTAATCCCCACAACATTTAATGAGACCTCAGCCATACTAGACCTTTTTTGTTTCCTCAGTGTACATACCTCTTTAAATTTACCATTCCATCTACCTGAAATGGTTTTTCCTTCCCTCTCTGCCTCTGTAACTCCTCCTTATCTTTCAAACTTCATGTTAGGTGAAGGAAAAGACTTTCACGACCACCTCTGCCACCAACTAGGTAGGACTGTCTATAATACACATGTGTTACTTTTGGAAGCACTTAGCTACATAGACTGTGTAAATAATACTAATTTAGTCCATGTCTATCTCCCTCCCTGATGCATAAGCTCCACAAGAGCAGGGGCCATGCCTCTCTTTTTCAATGTTGAATCTCCAGTGCTCAGCACAGCACCAGGCACACAATAGTTACTTAAAATATTCATTGAACAAATGAATGAAGTACTACTATTATGACCATTTTACAGATAAGAAAATAGATTTAAAGAAATTAAATAACTGTCCCAGAGTCACAAAAGCAAATGGTGCCACGGATACAGTTGATTAAAAGCTCTTGCTACTGACCACTATACATATATATTGCCTTTTAATACGGTCATGGCAGGTTTTTTTATTGCTATTTGTTTGCTTTTTTGAGACAGGGTCTCACTCTGTCATCTTATTTAGAGGGCAGTGGCATCATCATAACTCACTGCAACCTGAAACTCCTGGGTTCAAGTGATCCTCCAGTCTCAGACTCCTGAGTAGCTGGGACTATGTGTGCACCATTGTGCCTGGCCAATATTTGTGTTTTTTGAAGACATGGGGATCTTGCTTGCTCACTCTGGTCTCAAACACCTGGTTTAAAGTGATTCTCCCACCATGGCAGTTTTTGATACATACAAAGATTAAGAACTATTTTTATGAAGAAAATGCTCCAGACAAATTGAGACAGTTGATGAATTTTAAAACAAAATGATGCAGGTAAAACGCTTAGCATGATACCTAGTTCATAGTAAGTAGGTATTAAAATGCTACTTGAGAAAAGAATCAGACTATAGGCATTTTTTCATGAGAATAAGTTTAACATTAACTGCTTCTAGAACACAGTCCAGAAACAGATCCACCTGTATATACTCCCGTGATTAATATCATAGGGTTAATTTGATCTTTTCAACAAATAGTGCTGGGTCAACTGAATAAAACAGCTAAAGAAATTAATATTAATCTCTACATTATGTCATATACAAAAGTCAATTTCTAGAAAAATATTTCATAGCATTTTGTAATAACTTCCTTAGGGCAAGAAAAAAATTTTAATAGGACACACAAAAAGCTAACCATGAAGAAAAAAATTAGATTCTGTTTATTTTTTTAAAAATTAAGAAAATGAAAAGTGGGAGACAATATCTGCAATATGTATAGCCAACAAATTATCGGAATATATACAAATCTTTAGAAATTATTACATAAAAGACAGAAACCCAACAGAAAAATTAGTGAAAAATCTGACCAGAGAATTCACAAAAGCAGATATCCAGCCAGGCACATGGTGCACACTTGTAATTCCAGCTACTAGGGAGGCTGAACTAGAATATGGTTGCAGTGTAGTATGATCGTGCCTGTGAATAGCCAGCCATAGCACTCCAGCCTGGGTGACAGCAATAGCCCATTGTTTAAAAAAAAAAAAAAAAACAGGAATGGAAAGGAAGACAGAAAAGATGTCCAAATGGCCAATGCACTTGAAACAAAATGCTCGTCTTTACTAATTACAGGTGAAAATGCAAATTAAGTACACAATGCACACCACTACATACCCACCAGAATGGCTAAATGGAAAAGAAAGATCTAGTGTTTGTGAAGAAGTAGATGACTGTAATTATATACTGACTATGATTGTGTACATTGGTAAAAAGAATAGATCAGAGGGTGGATAGATGGAATTTCCTGGGAACTCAGAAATTATGCCCCATAAATGCTTACACACTGAAAGACAAATATCCTGTAGGCACCAAGTTGGAGGCCCACAGGGGCTCTGTAAATGCTGAGAAAGACACGAGTCAGCATCTGAAGGACTGAAAATGCCCAGGCCTTGAACACTTGGGCAAGGTCAGCCTGAACTTCCTGTACATTTATGAACCCAGATCTGGAAGAAGGCAACTCCTTTCATACTAAAGTTCAGTCCTTGAATAGAGACATGCAGCCTAATAGCTGTCTGCTGCAAGCTGGCCAAAAAGTCAGTCCCCTTCTTGTGTAAATGCCTGGAAGAGATATTTAACAATGCCAGGGAAGTTGCACTGCACAAATCCTGTGCTTGGAATAGCCATTGGGAAACTAAGTGAGAGAGAGCAGTATATTAGCCAAATGAATTGATTGTCATTGTTAAGCTTGTTCTTCTTCTCCCTGGAGGGGAGAACAGAGACAGGATGTCTATTAACCCCCCCCTTTGAGGCAGTCCTATATAAGGAGCCTTGTGATGAAGAGATAGGGAGTCACTCACCTTGTCAGATGAGATGAGAAGCAGAAACCAGCAACACTAAGTCTCAGGAAACTGACGTGCTTATTTTCTGTCATATAATATCCGCGGGTATAAAGATTTCAAGCTTCACTTGTGCAAAGTGAAAAGATCTACTATAATAAAGGGTGATTGGGTGCTGTGTCTCTGGATCATTCCTCAATGCCTGGCTGGAAAAGACGGAATGCTTTACCTTCAAGGTTCACCTTGGAGGTCTGAGGTCAGTGATAGGAACAGGCCAACAGGCTATGGGGGCTCCAGGGAGGGAGGGTCCCCTAACCCTAAGAGAAGGGAAACTAGGGAAAGACTTTGGAAATAGAGGACTTCATGTTTGTGTTCAAAAAGCTTAAGCCACAGGGTTTAACTCTGTGCTCCAAAATGTGCTGACTTTGCCCCCAAAGGAGAAGGGGGCATGAGACCACTCAGTCCCTCTCTCTATGTAAGGATAAGCAAGTACCCAGCAGGAGTTGACCAGATTACATGTTTCACAATTTAGCAGCCTTAAGTTGACCATGAAGAAAGCAGGTTGGTATGATCAATTAAAATGTCCTATGAAGTGTATTTAGGTATCATTGTCATTATCACATGGTCAGGTGATTTGACATAAATAATAAGAAAGTTTCCTAAATGATGTCTTAATTAACACATTCTCTGAAACTAAAATCTTTTTGACTAGTTGTCTTGTTATTGAAGGTGACAACTGGTAGTTGGAAAGCAGAAATACTTAAACCCCCCACAGAAAACATAAATGACTGAATAGGTTTAGGGGAACAGCAGTGAACGAAAGATGGAGTTTGTATCCCTCCTCATTTTGTATAAAAGTAACAGCACTCAAGCACTCAATGTAATACTTATGCTCATAAATAGAAATTTTAATTTTTTAATTTTTTTCTGCTTAAGGCAGGCCTTTTTTTGGGGGGGGGATTCATTGAAGGATTCAAAGAATGAGGTTTCATTGCTTGCATTTGTTAGGTAAAGTCCCTTTTAACATAAATAGAACTTTTTAGATGACACATTTTATTGTCAAGAATTTTGTTAAATAGTGTAAAAGCATACAATAAAAATACAGGCCAGAATTGCTAGAGCAATACAGTTTTCAAGAGAAGTTGGAAATCTGGATTTTTAGATTTAATATCTTGATTTTTTTTTTCTTTTGGAGACAAAATCTCACTTTGTTGCCTAGGTTAGAGGGCCCTGGTGTCATAGCTCACAGCAACCTCAGTTCTTGGGCTCAAGAGATACTCTTGCCTCAGCCTCCCAAGTAGTTGGGACTACAGGTGCCCACCACAATCCCTGGCTACTTTTTTTTTTTTTTCTATTTTTAGTAGAGATGGGGTCTCATTCTTGCTGAGGCTGCTCTCAAACTCCTGAGGTCAAGGGATCTTCCTGCCTTGTCTTCCCAGAGTGCTAGGATTACAGGCCACTGCACCTGGTCCAATATCTTGATTTTTAATATTGGCATCTAATTCTAGTTTAGCAATCAAAGTGAAACACCTCTAGAACACAACGCTTCTGAGAGCTGAATTCAGCCCACTGCATGCACATTGGTAAGGGGATGGTCCTTTCCCCTCTGGATTCTGCATTAGTGGTGGTGGTTTGGAAGCAGAGGTTATGACACTGTCTTGGATGCATCTCCAAGGGTTGAAGACAGGCTTCTGATAAGTCAGGCAAGAGGACTACTTCAATGGAAGAGTCAAAAGTTTTAATTACTCAGGAAAGGCCCCATGGGACCTGGACCACAGCAAGGGAAAGTCCTTAAGGTCCTGGGCAGGAATATCTATGCTGGCTGAGAACACCTGAGTGTCACCCCAAGCATGGGTGGAATTCACATCCCATGGCATGTTAACAATGTGGCATTTTACCTGCGCCCTTTGCTCCTGGGAAACGGTGAAGGGTAAAGAAATCCTGCTTCCTCTCTGTCCCCCTATTTTTTTGTGTGTTCTGAAAAACAGCCCACTGCAAAGAACTACTCTTTCTTATATGACTTAGGTAAGATTCACAGATGCCCCTTGTTTAAGCTATGGCAGGCTAGATACAGACCCAACAAATTCCCATTCCTTGCCTAGTAAATGATAAGCGGAATGAACAAAATGCTTTTTGACTAAACTTTGGTATGGATGGCTTCTCTCCTTCCTCCAAAATCCCGTGCTTCCACTCACACTCAGCCTGAGTCAGCACACAGCCCCTCCTGAGATGAGGCTGGCCTCCTGGAAAGATAATCTGTGGCCTGCAGTCCCATCCGGCTATCCTTCCATCCCATTTCCTCACACATGGCTCTTTCTAGTTTTGTCTTCCTCTTTCTGTAAGAGAGAACCCCTTTTTGCCTAACTCTTGAGATACTTAGGGATCTCGTGGCCACAGTGTTCTCCGTGTTGCAATAGTCTACTCCCCCCATTGAAAGGTTCCTTCCCTCTTGCAATGATCATTTTTAGTAACAGTCTCTCCTTACTAAGCATAGATTTGCTTTTCCTAAATTTCAAATTAATGTGCAGGTACATATGATTAGGTTACATAGCTTGCATTTGTAAGATTAAAGTCCAAGTTGTAGCTGTGTCCTTCACCCAGGAAATGTGCCATATACCCAAGCATTGTATCTGTTGGCTAGGAGCTTTCCAAACATCTTCCCCCACCTGACTTGAATTTATTATTTTTTATTTTATTTTATTTTATTTATTTTATTTTTTTTTTGAAAAAAGTTCTGACCTTGGTGATCACATTTATTGGACATGTTGGAGAAAAATAAAAATGACATTTAGCTTTAGGAGTTATGAGTTACCTACAAATTAACTCATTTCAAGAGTGGAAGAATACTTGGTCATTTCTTGATATAGAAATGTACGCGGGTTTCTCTTTTGAATATCTCACATTTAAAGCGACACTTGGACAAAGTCTCCTTGATGATAAATTCTTTCTATCAGCCAACTCTCAATGGAGGGGCAACCAGAACAATGTCATCTTCTTGCACAAAAAGCACTGGAATATTCCATTTTGTTGATTTATATATCTCTTCATATGTTTCTTCATCAATTTCTATAGTAGTCACAGTTTCTTCCACATCTCCCAATATCATATTTCAATGTTGATCCTAAGCATGTGATCTGCCTCGAAGCTCTCGGTCATTTCTCATTGTCACATAAATTTATTCATCCAGGCTGAGCCTGATAGGATCCAGAGGCTCCTCTACAGTGCTGCTGGTCCACGTCGGCCGCCATGTTTCAAACCCTGCACTCTTTCCCCTTATTTTATTTTTTGGGGGGACAGAGTAGCCCTGGGTAGAGTGCTGGGCATCACAGCTCACAGCAACCTCAAACTCTTGGGCTTAAGTGATTCTCTTGCCTCAGCCACCCAAGTAACTGAGACTACAGGCACCCGCCACAACACCCAGCTATTTTGTTGTTGTTGTTGTTGCAGTTGTCATTGTTGTTTAGTAGGCCCCAGCTGGCCCCGCCAGCCTCCGTGTATGTGGGCAGTGTCCTACCCACTGAGCTACTGGCGCCACCCCCCACTTGAATTTAATTGAGTTTTTCTTTCATGTGAGCCTGTAGTTACTGATCTACTAGTTTCAATTTAGTACTGAGTACATGTGATGCCTGTCTTTCTACTCTTGTGATACTTCACTTAAAAGAATGTTCTCCAAATACATTTAGGTTGTCACAAAATATGCAAAATCTTCATCTTTTTTATGGCTGAATGGTATCCCATGGTATGTATGTATATATATATATATATTTCAGTGTGTTATTCCATTCACGTGCTTAAGGGTACTTGTGTTGTTTCCACATTTTTGCAGTTGTGAATTGAGCTGCTATGAAGTGCAAATGTTTTCTCTTTGGGGTAGATACCTAGTAATTGGGATTGCAGAATCAAATAATAGGTCTAATTTTAGTCTTTCTTTTTAGGACTCTCTATACTTCTTTCCATGGAGGCTGTACTAGTTTGCAGTGCATGAATGTCCCCTTCTCTCAGCACCCACACCAGGGTCTGATGCTTTAGGACCTTGTGAGGTGGGCCATTTTCACTGGAGTTAGATGATATATCAAAGTGGTTTTGATTTACATTTCTCTGATAATTAGGGACAATGAGAACATTTTTCATGTGTTTGTTGGCCATTTGTCTGTCCTCAAGAGAAAAGTTTCTGTCCATGTCTCTTGCCCAGTTTTTAATAGGGTTGTTTGTTCTTTTCTCTTGGATTTGCTTGAGTTCTTCATAGATTCTGGTAATTAGCCTTTTGTCAGATTCAGAGCATCTTCTCCCATTCTGAAGATTGTGGCTTTGCTTTGTTGATTGTGCCCTCAGCTGTGCAAAACCTTTGTAACTTGATCAGGTCCCATTTATTTATTTTTGTTGTTACTGCAATTGCATCTTCATAAATTCTTTCTCTAGGCTGGTAAGATTTGCTTTTTATTTGGCAATGGCCTTAAACATCTTGTCCTATTTAGAGTAATTTCTGACAATAAAGCGTGTTGTGGAAAATGGTCTGAATCATTGTGTATTGGGTATTTGCCCTCTCACATGACAAGAATTAAGCAGTGGCTGAATTGGCCCCAGGTGAACGGACAGGAAGTTGCTAGAAGGCAAGAGCAAGGTCACTAGTAATGCCACACTCAGTTTTCTCTCTTCCTCAGAGTCTGTGCCTGCTCAGGCCCCTGCAGTTGTAGGGAAGGGGGGCTGGCTGTTCGCCACCTTCCACTTTCAGTCATTCCCATGGCTTAGAGGACCACCTACAAGCTTGCTTATATCTTCAACCCAGACCTCTTTCCTGAGCTGCAACCTCCCATATTCACTTTCCCATTTAACAGCTCCTTGTGCCCCTCTCCAACTTGATGTAACTGTGGGGATGAGGGGAAAACTTCTCTTTTCCCTGAAAGTTTGCTGAAATATCAACTCACAAGTAAGGTAGATTAAGAAAAAGAAGAGGTTTATTTACCATGAATGCAGGGAAAATCACGGAGAATCACCCAATGTCCCAATGGCATACACATATTTTCATACCTTCCTTTTAGAAGGGAGAAGGAGGTGAGGAATATAGCTAATTCTGTTTAGGGGCAATAAATGTTTGTTAGGCAGGATGAACGGATAGGGAAAACAGAATGACTTGTAAACCATTCTCTTTGCAAAGTTAATTAACCTTGAGAGATAGATGTTATATTTAAAATGATTCAGGCCAGATCTGGTTACATTCTTGATTTTCTTTCCTGCAATATAGTGAGATAACAGGGCAAGGGAAGGAAGTTGATGGTCTGGTTGGGCAATAGAGGGAAAGCCCCTTCTTAGAGCCTGTTTTGTCTCTTAGGACCTATCATTCAAGGAGTCATATTTTGGGGTGAAATTTCTGAGCTCTTTCATGACCCAAACTGAAATTTTAACTTCTGCTCCAAACTAACCCCACTTCCTCCACCAGTCTTTCCTCATCACCCTGGTGCTCCAACAAGAAACCTAGAGATCCCTTTTGTCTCCTCTCTTTCTGCTACTGCCACCCAAACTCAATCAACAAGAGCCATCAACTTTACTTCACGTACCTCATTCATGGTCACACAACTATAAGTGAGCAGAAATGAAGACCAGGCTGCAAGACATTCAGGTCCTCAACCATGGTGCTATCAAGAGCACATTCTGGCCATGGCCTCTCCCCACATTAAAAGATAATTTTTGATTTTTATATTTTTTATTTCAGATTAATGTGAGGGTAAAAACAATCACGTTACAATGTTTGCATTTGTTGGGTAAGGTCCCTATTATAGTTGTGTGCCACACCTGAGAGGTGTGCCATGTGTCCTTACATTGTGCCTAGGAGTTGGGAACACACCAATCCCTCCCCCTCCCCCCCATTTGAATTGCATTGAGTTTTTCTCTTGTGTGGGTGTGTATTAGTTTGTTTATTAGCTTCAATATGTCTACTCATGTTATACTATTGAGTATATTGGATGCTTGCTTTTCCATTCTTGTGATACTTTACTGAGAGGAATGTGTTTCAACTCCATCCAGGTAAATACAAAGAATGCAAAGTCTCAATCTTTTTTAATGCCTGAATAGTATTCCATGGTATACATAGGTTGATGGGCACTAGGGTTGTTTCCACATCATGGCAATTGTAAATTGAGCTGCCATAAACAATCTCGTGCAAATGTCCTTATGATAAAATTATTTTTTTCTTCTGGGTAGATGCCTAGTAATGGGATTATGAAATCAAGCAGAAGGTCTATTTTGAGTTCTGAGTATTCTCCATACTTCTTTCCAAAGAGGCTGTATTAGTTTGCAATTCCACCAATAGTGTAAAAGTGTCCCCTTCTCTCCACATCCATGCCAGCATCAGCAGATTTATGATTTTGTGATGTGGGTCATTCTCACTGGGCTTAAGTAATATCTCAGGGCAGTTTTGATTTGCATTTCTTTGATGATTAGGGACAATGAGCTTTATTTCATATGTTTGTTGCTTATTCATCTATCTTCAGAGAAGGTTCTGTTTATGTCTCTTGCATGGTGATAGATGGGATTGTTTGCTCTTTTTTTTTTGTTGTTGTTGATTAATTTGAGTTCTCTGTAGATTTTGGTCCTCAAACCTTTGTCAGCTTTAAAACATACAAGTATCTTTTCCCATTCTGAAGGTTGTCTACTTGCTTTAATTGTTGTGTTCTTACTGTGCAGAAGCTTTTCAGCTTAATTCTTATTTATCTATTTTTTGTTGTTTTTGTGATTGCCAATGAAGTTTTCTTTATTAAAAAAAGATAATTTTTAAAATTGTGATAAAATATGTATAACAATATTTGTCATTTTCATAATAGTAAGCAGACAATCCAGTGGCATTAATTATAATATATTCACAATGTTGTGTAACCATCACTACTATCTATACCCAAAACTTCTTTGTCATCCTCAACAAAATCTCTGGACCCATTAAGCAGTAACTCTCCATTCTACCATCTGCCAGCTCTGAGAACTTTTTTTTTTTGAGACAGAGCCTCAAGCTGTCGCCCTGGGTAGAGTGCTGTGGCATCACAGCTCACAGCAATCTCCAATTCCTGGACTTAAGCGATTCTCTTGCCTCAGCCTCCCAAGTAGCTGGGACTATAGGAGCCTGCCACACCACCTGGCTATTTTTTGGCTGCAGCCATCATTGTTGTCTGGCGGGCCCGGGCTGGATTCAAACCCACCAGCTCAGGTGTATATGGCTGGCGCCTTAGCTACTTGAGCCACAGGCGCCAAGCCAACTCTGAGAACTTTTATTCTACTTTCTGTCTTAATAAATTTGCCTCTTTTAGGTACCTCAAATAAATGGAATCATACACTATTTGTCCTGTGTCTAGCTTATTTCACTAAGCAAAATGTGTTCAAGTCCCATCCATATTGCAGCGTACATCAAAGCATTCTTACTTTTAATGGCTGAATTCCATTTATGCATGTAACACATTTTGTTTATTCATTTATCTGTTGACTAATACTTGGGTTATTTCTGCCTTTTGGTTATTGTGAATAATGCTGCTATAAACATTGGTGTAAGCCCCTGCTTTTAATTCTTTTGCATATATACCCAGGAGTAGAATTGCTGGTCCATGTTGGGAGTTCTAGATTTAACCTAAGAAACCACCAAACTCTTTTCCATAACAGCTGCACCATTTTACATTGCCACATTCTTCACATCTTCACCAACACCTGCTATTTTCCTTTTTTAAGTATTATCATTATAATCATCTTAGTAGGTGTGAAGTAGTATCTCGTTGTAGTTTTGATTTGCATTTCCCTAACGACTAATGAGCTTCTTTGCATGTGCTTACTGGCCATTAGTATATCTTTTCTGGAGAACTTCTGTTCAGGTCCTTTGCCCATTTTTGAATTGGGTTCTTTGTTTTCTTATTGCTGCATTTTATTTCTTTATTGTCTATTCCTGCTATAACAGAATACCACAGACCAGGTAATTTATAAGTAAAGGAAATGTATTTTTTATAGTTATGGAAGCTGGGAAAGTCCAAGATTAAGGTATCAGCAGATTCAGTGTCCCATAAGGGCTTGCTCTCTGCAAGGAGTCTTCTTATTATAGAATAAGAAGCAAAAGGCAGTTCTCTGAATTCTCTTTAATAAGGGCATTTTCCCATTCATAAGAGTGAGGTGCTTACCTAATCATCTCCAAGAGGCCCCATTTTTTAATACCAATACTTTGGTTAGTAAGTTTCAACATATGAACTTTGGAGAGGCAAACATGTACTCAGACCATAGTATTCTGCCCTTAGCCTACCAAAATTCGTGATCTTCTCACATATATAATACATTCATTCCTTCCCAATAGTTCCAAAAGTCTTTTCTTTTTTTTCCAGATTAATATGAGGGAACAAGTAGGTTACAATATTTGCATTTGTTAGGTAATGTTTCTGTTAGCTCCCAAAGTCTTCATTCATTCCAACATAACTCATAAGCTTAAAGTCTCACGGAAATATCATCTAAATCAGATATGGATGAGACTGAAAATATAATTTACTATGAAGCAAATTTTATTTGCTTCCAAAATATGATGGTGGGACTGGCATAGGATAAACATTCCTATTCCAAAAGAGAAGTATAAGAAGAAAGGGGTAATTGTCCCAAGTTCAAATCCAAGCAAGACAAATAACATTAAATCTTAAGACTTGAGAATAATTTTATTTACTCCATGTTATATCTTCTGAACAGACTGGGGTAGGGATTGGGCTCCTGAGGCTCCAGGAAGCCCCACCCCTGTGGATTTTCTAGGCATAGTCCACGCAGCAGCTCTCATGTCTCATATCTGTGACTCCTTTGTTGGAGTTGCACACTAGTGGTCATACCAGTCTGGTGTCTTGGGGGTGGCCCTGCACCCTGGCTCTGCGAGGCATTGTGCTAATGGGGACTCTCTGCAGCCCCTCACCAGTGTCCATTTTCTGCCTGGGCCCTGAGGTTCTTCAGGGCATCCTTTGAAATCTAAGTGGAGGTAGCCATGCCTCCACAGCTTGTATACTCTGCACACCTGCAAAGTTCGCACCATGTGGACACTGTCAACATTATAGCTTGTGACCTCTGGAGCTGCAATATGAGCTGCATCTGGGCCAGCTTGAGCCACAATTGGGGTGGCCAAGAAGTACTGCACCTGAATAAGTGGAAGAAAAATTTGAAGTGGTGGCCTTAGGCAGCTTACCCCCCAAGGTCCCATAGGCACCCTGGGCCCCTCCAGTGAAGAAATAGTTCTGCCCTTAAGGCTTTGGTATTTTAGGCCTGTGAGGTAAGTAGCAGTCTCAAAGATGACTGAAATGTTTTTGTCGGGTGGGGGAAGGTCATTCTTCCATTGCTTTGATGAATAGCATCTGGCTTCCTTCTATTGGTATCTATCTCCTTATCAAATGTTCCCCTGGTCACACCCTTGGTATTCTCTCCAGAAGATGCTTTCTAATTCTTTATGTTAGGTAGTTGAAATGTGGCTCTCCTCAAGAAGGAGAACAAGGGCAGAACCCCCATTTCAGTGCTGCCCACCTGAATTCTGTCCCAAGTGATGGCTCACATCTGGGGAGGAGGGAACACCCTACTGATCTACCAACTGCAAAAGGAGGTAGAAGACTCTCTGGTCTAGAAACAGGTACAATCGAGTCTTGAGGGTGACCTAGAATATCTTTAAGACTAATTATCATATCATTAGCTTAAATCTACATTGTGGGCACACCCACCAATGGGCTCTCACAGAGGGTCTTGGGATGTCCATATGTGCAGTAAGACTCTGACTCCTTGGTGAGCTCTAAATCATCAGGTAGTCCCCATCCAGGCAGTATAAAAAAAAACCTTGGCCATATTCAGGGCCTCTTTTTGTTGTGACAATAGGGGCCCCTTTGCTGTCTAGGGAGAATGTATCTTGCTCTATAAGCCTATATCTTGCTCTTCCTCAATAAATTAATTTCATATTTGACTTAATATGGGGTATCTGGTCATTTTTCAACTGAGAGCAGTCCAAGAACCAAGGACCCAGGCAGCTACCTAAAACTCGGATATTTTAGATGGCAGGCAGCTGCTTTGAAACCCAAAATTTATAATCTGGCCAGGCAGAGGAATTTTCAGTTCTTTAAATTCTGCTTCTCTTTTAATCATAAATTCTGTCTTTAATTCATTTCCATCTTTTCACATTTTACTATAAGTGTTGCAGGAAGATGAGGCCCAACGGAGAGAAAGAGCACCCAAACACCATGTTTATAAGAGGAAGGGTTTTATTTGCCGGCTGGGAGCTTACAGCATAAAAGAATTCCAAATGGCTGTGCTCCCTGACTGGCTTGACTTTCCCTTTTTATGTACAGTCAAAAAGTTCCAACACATAGGTGCCTTTTTCATTGGCCAGTTTGAATTAAGTGGGAGATGCCGTTCCAGCCCCCACAGAACTACAGGATTCCACAGAAGTGGAAATTTCCAAGTTCCAGGAAGTTAAGTTTACAAATTCCCAAGAGCTGAGTCACCATGGAGAGGACCCTGCAGGTGTATCCTTGTGGTCTCCTTGAGAAGACCTGTTCTGACCTCACCCTTCTTAGGCATCCTCTCTCACAAGCAGTCAAGGGAAGCCATGCTATACACTCAATACTTTGCTTAGAGATTTCTTCTGCCACAAATATTAATTTTATCACTCTATTCTGCCTTCCACCAAACACTAGGACACAAATGCAATTCAGTCACGTTCTTTGCTACGTAATGACAAGGATATTCTTTCCTCCAGTTTCTAACAACATGTTGCTCAATTCCATCTGAGAACATATCAGAATGGCCTTTACTGTCCATATTCTGATCATGACAACTTAAGTAATCATGAAGAAACTGAGGCTTTCTCCATATCTCTCCTTTCTTCTGAGCCCCCATCAGAATTATCCTATATGGTCCAGCCTCCCCCCACTTACCCAGTTCTAAAGCTGCTTTCATATTTTTAGATATTTATTATATAACACCCTACTTCTCAGTATAAATTTCTGTCTTAGTCCATTCCTGAAGCTATAACAAAATACCATAGATTGGGAAATCTGTAAATAATAGAAATTTATCCCTCGTAATTTTGAAGTCTGGGCAATCCAAGATCAAGATGCCAGCAAATTTGGGGTTTGGTGAGAGTTTGCTCTCTCTGCTTCCAAGATGGCACCTTTTTATTGCTTTCTTACTCGGCAAAAAAAATGGAAGCAGAAAGCATTCTCTCATGTCTAAATGAGATATAAGGGCATTATCATGTTTGTAAGGGTGAAAAGCTCATGACCCTTCCCACAGGCCCCATCTTCTAATACCATCACCTTGATGATTAGGTTTCAACATATGAATTTTGGAAGGGTACATACATTCAAATCCTAACATTTTATATTCTGGATATAAATTCTAGCTATAATTTGCAAGTATTTTCTCCCATTCTGTGGGTTGTTTTTCACTTCCTTTGGTGCACAAAAATTCCTGATTTTTATTAGATCCAATTTAAAAAGATAATTTTTAAAAGGCTAAAACTGTGACTCATGTACAAATATAAAATTAATATGTGTCAGAGATTTTATTTTGTTAACTAATGAGGGAAACAGTAAGATGTGACAAGCAGTTCAAAGGACAATTCAAAGAACACATATACCTAGGCAATCAGGAAGGCTAAAATGAATTTACAAATAGGTGCAAAACTGTTCAATATCTACTGGGTGTTGTCAATGAAAAAGGAAGCCAAACTCTGTCCAATAATTTAAAAAGGTTTATTCTGAGCCAAATTTGAGGACCATAGCCCAGAGCCATGCTCAAGAGCAAGTTGACTTGCTGTGGCTGGGTTAGTTTTGTTTTATACATTTTGGGAAAATAGGAATTACAGATAAAGTTATAAATCAGTACATGGAAGGCATATATTAGTTTGACCCCCCATAGTGGGATATCTCAAAAAAGGAGAACCAGGGGACTACAGGTTATAGTGGGGTTTAAAGACTCTTTGATTTGTAATTGGTTAAAGAAATGAAGCTTTGTCTAAAGGCTTGGAATGTTTTAAGACTAGATCAGAGACAATCCACCAGCCATTTACTCAGACTCAGTGACTTCTTATGTAAATTAAAGATCTGCAGATTTGTCTGGCATAGTCTTAGGGCTACTAATGAGTTACAGAGGATGTCTGCAAGAAGGAAGGGGAGTATCATGAACTCTGTCTAATGGCCTTTCTCATGGTCATCAACTCACCTTTAGGTTAGTTGTAATTATTTTGGCCAAGAATGTGTCTACTCAGTCAGCTGGGGAGAAACTTAAGATTTTATTTTAGTTCACAGCAGGAATCAATTACACCTCCTCTAGAAACATTTATCATCTCTCTAAGGACAAGAATCGTTTGTATTACTATCAGTTTTCTACAACGTACAAAGTTGTAAAATAGTTCAACACCGATGGAAATCTAGACAACTCAATAGCATGCCTTATAGAGCACCCAGTCGTCATGTTTGCCTATTTTAACATCTTTCATAATTTTTCCTGATGTCACCTCCCAGCAGCAGTGAGGTGAACCCGCTGCTCTGTGATTGCCTCAAGCCCTTCAGCACCAGATACCAGGTGCAGCACAGTTCATCTCAAAGGTCATTTATGAAGTGCCTGGTGGTAGAGGTGTAACTATCCAGCCACTTCTGCTACAAATACTTAATATCAGCTATGAATCCCCAAAATATACTATGAGCATAGAGGGATCGAGACAGACACAGTCTCTGCCCTTTTGAGCCTGACTCCTCAAATAAAGACAGAAAGAACAAATAAATAAAATCATTACAGACTATGATAAATGAAACGAAGGAAAACAGCTGCCAACACAAAGAATCACCAAGAAAGACCTTGGTAAGCACATAGGTCAGGACCAGCTGCTTGGAAGAGAGAACATTTAAGCTGAGACTTGAAAGATGAAGAAGAGTCGACCCTTCCCAGAGCTGCCAACCCACAGTCTGTCCTAGCCCTCTGCCCTTGCAGGGACAGGCTGCAGCAGCTGCAACTACTTCTTGCCCTGCTCAGGAAAGTGCAGTGTGCAGGAGGGGAGAGGCCAAGTCCTGCCTTTCCTGCAGTGTTCCTGGCTTCTTTTGACTCTAAACTTCGGAACATTTCAAGGGGAAGAGAAGGCCCCCTTCCCAACCTGCCACCTTCCTCCCTCTTCTTCCTGCTTTCTAAATTCTGCCTGTCACCAACACAGGAACAAACAGTTGAACCCACAAAGGGAGATAAAAGGCTTTAAAAATGCAAATGACTGGGAGAGTTAACACATTAGTGTGAAAGTGTAAAATGATCAGCTCTTTTGCTGAACTGATTTGATTAGAAAACTGCAAAGCACAGAGATCTTATGGGCAGGAGGAAAGGCCAAGGACACAGTGGGTGATGGGGCCGCAGGATCAATGTCACCTTGTCTCACATTTTATCCTGGGCTCTCGACTGTTCCAAAATCATTTCATCCTGCTCCATGGCTCCCACCTGGAGGTTGGCACTAGAAGGGCACGGTTGGGAACCATCTGCCCAAGTTGGAGCACTGCTGGTGGATGGGCTCCTGAAGGCAGATAGCAAAGGGAGGGACAGGCAGAGGACAGTCTGGGGGCAGCGGCATGGGCAGGAGAGGAAGGAGAACAACCGAATCACAGTCCTCAAAACTAAAGAAAAATGTATTGTGGCAGCACATAACAAGGTAAATGTTCAAAGACAGGAAGTGGCCAATTATGTCAATAGGGACTGTTTCTCAAAATGTGTGTGATCTGTGGATGCTCACATCAGAATCACAGGGTGACTGTGGGCACAACTTGTTTAGAATTTCTTGCACTGGAGCTGGATTTGGTGGCTTAATAGATGCTCAGGGATTCTGATGCATATTCTCGAATAGTGTTCCATGGGATGTGGAATCAGAACTGTGTCCAATCCTGGTTCCTTCACTTGGGCTGTTGGGCAAATTGTTTAACTTCTCCTGGCATATATGTATGTGTGTATATATATATATATATATATATATTTTTTTTTTTTTTTTTTTTTGACTGTAAAATTATTCCTACTTCATAAAGTTCACATACTTGAGATACTTGGAGTAGTTGAGGCCACTGACTTGTCTGGAGCTAAGAGAAGTTTGGAGAGTAACAGGAGATGGCTTAGGAAAGCTATGGGGGCCACATTTTGAAAACTAAACTAAAATGTGAGCCCCAAGGCCTGCCAAGTTTCAAATGGGTGCTAATGGGAACATGGGCATGTTTAAATCTCATACTCTGGGAACTGTGAGCCCAAGACGGCCATGTTGGATCAGCAGTCCTAGGAGATGATCTACAGTCAGAGACCTAAATCCGGCCCAAGTCATTTTATAGCTTAAGAAAATGAAGGCAAGGGAAGTTTAACAATTTGCCCACAGCCATATATCTTTAAAGCTGCAAAGGCCAAGACTAAAGCCGTGGTCTCCAATTTTTAACCCCATGCTTCCTAAATGAAGGACCTCGAACCCTGGGCTAAAGAGTTGAGATGAGCAAATCAAAACCATAGTGAGATATCGCCTCACACCTGTCAGGATAGCTATTATGAAAAATAATAAGTGTTGGCAAGGAAAAGGGAATCCTCACACGCTGCTGATGGGGATGTAAAATTGCACAGCCATTCTGAAAAACAGTATGAAGTTTCCTCCAAAATTTATAAATATTAATAGAATTGTCATGTGATTCAGCAATTCCTCTGCTGGGTATACACCCCCAAAGAATGAAACTAGCACCTTATCATTTTAAATCTACATTGCCATGTTCATTGCAGCATTAGTCACAATACCCAAGATACAGAAACAATCTAATTGTCCTTCAAGGGATGAATGGGCAAAGAAGATGTGGTACAGTTCTTGCATATACAGTGGAATATTTTTCAGCCTTAAAAAAGGAGATACTACCATTTGTGATAAAAGATAAACCTGGAGACGCCAAGGTCAGTGATGTAAGCGAGACACAGTGAATCTAAAAAAGCTGAAAGTGTAGAAACAGAGAGTAGAATAGTGGTTACCAAGGGCAGCAAGAGGAAGATATGTAGAGATGTAGGTCAAAGGGTACAAACTGGCAGGTAGGTCAAATGAGTGAGTCTAGAGATCTAATATACAGCATGAGAACTATAGTTAATATTTTATTGACTGGGTGAGGTGGCTCACACCTGTAATCCTAGCAATTCAGGAGGCCCAGATGGGAGGATTGCTTGACACCAGGAGTTCAACACCAGCCTGAGCAAGAGTGAGATTCCTGTCTCTACAAAAAGGGGGTTTGCCCCCCATTACACCTGGTTAATTTTTCTGTTTTTCTCTGGAGGCTGTGCTCAAACTCATTTGTCATGTCATAATGACATCACTGCACTCTAGTGTGGGTGACAGGGTGAGACCCTGTCTCAAAATAACAATAATAATAATAATGTACTGTATACCGAAAATTTGCTAAGAGGTGCTCTTACCATATACACACAAAATATTAATAGGTACCTATGCATAGTGGTGAATATGTAAATTTTCCTGACTGCAATAATCATTTCACTTTGTGTATATATATATATTAAAACACCATGTCATGCACCTTACACATATATGGATCAAAATAAATAAATAAGAGGGCCAGGCACGGTGGCTCATGCCCATAATCCTAGCACTCAGGAAGCTGAGGCAGGTAAATTGGTTGAGCTTAGGAATTCAAGACCAGCCTGAGCAAGAACTAGACTCCATCTCTAAAAACTAGTCAGGCGTTGTGGCAGGTGCCTGTAGACCCAGCTACTCAGGAGGCTGAGGCAAGAGGATCTGTTGAGGCAGAGAGTTTGAGGTTACTGTGAACTATGCCACTACAGCACTCTATCAAGTGAGACTCTGTCTCAAAAATAAATAAATAAAAAAGCAAACAACTAAATAAAAAGAGTTGAGATGAAATGTACCAGTGTCAGGGACTCAGATCACAGCCTCAGGGAGCTACAAGATGAGGGAGCACTTGAGGAAGGACGATAATGTGGGGACTGGGCAGGAAGAGTCCAAAATGGGGGCATCACTGGGGGGCCAGCAGCAGCCCCTGAGCATCGGTTAATTAGGAGGCCTGGACCAGACTGCTGGTGGTGAAATTAGACAGGAAAGAGGCATGCAGGGAGAGGCGTCCCGCACTCTCACTCCACACGTCCCCCCACTCCCTCCTGCCAGCTCCTCAGAGCTCACTTCATTTACCTTCACAGCTGAGTTGTAGCTACAACTCAGCACAAACTTCAAACAGCTTATAAATCTTTTAAATATATATATAAAATAATTTTTTTTTTTTTTACAAGGCCAAATGTCCATATTCTTCAGAGCCAGTGCTACACATCCCAGGAATGAGAGGGAATCAGACCCACTATAAACTATGAGGAGCTCTGAACTTAGGACTTTTCCACATACAATGTGGTATTTAAATAGGAAGCTGAGCAAGCAAAGAGGCCCAAGAGCATCCCACTCAAGTACCACCCTTCTTCCTTACCTCTCCCGGCCCCTAGCGTACTCCCTCGGGCCTTCCGTTTCCTTTGCTACCTGTGGGACAGCAGCAGGATGCATTCAAGATGTGGGGCAAGACACTCAGATGGAAAGGAACCTGGGGGTCACTCAGGCTAAGCTCTCAGAGACCAGAAACAAACTGCTAAAGGTGAAAACAAGACCAGAACCCAGGTCTCCTGATGTCATCCAGGAACACAAGCTAGCTGGCTTTCCATCTCCCCGAAATGCAGTCTGAAACAAAATTTCAAAATAAAAATAAGTTTTGTCAGTTCAGAACGAGGCTTTGTGTGCCTTCTCTGTCTCTCTCTCCACACACACACACACACACACATGCATACATGCACACACACGTGCACACACATTTTAAGAGAAAAAGCTATTCTATTCCTGCCTCTCACATGGCAATGTAGCCTTCATTTCATTAATGTCATCTTTTGAGCGAATGTTATACTATACATTGCTACTGTAATTCAGCTTTGAAAAATAATACATAGATAACATCTCTTCAATTGTGTATGCACACACTAGAACCTCCATAGTCAACCACATCCCTACATTGACCACTTCCTTAATTTGACCTATTTTCATAGACCAGACATGCACCATGTGTACTGTGGTCTAATTTCTTATGTTGACCACCTTTGTATGTTGACCAATTTGTTACAGTCCCTTTAATGGTCAACTTACAGAAGGTCTACTGTATGTATCTCTGTGTGTGTGTGTATATGTGTGTATTTAGAGTCAGTAGAAGGATATAAAGGTGTGGGAAATGCATTGGAATTCAAATATCACCATAAATAAAGTAACTGAATAGCATTCTCTAAGAAGAATTACTTTAAGAGGAAGGAAAATAAAGAATTTTTGTTTTCTTTATGTTAGATCTGCCACCACGCACAGCTGATAGATGTGGGCTCCTTACTGTTGAGCCCGTTACTGTTACTTCCCTGGGAGCTGAGTCATGTTACTCCTTGCACTCATTTTTCTTTCTTTTGGGGACCAAACTGCTGAAAGAAAAAGACCGTGCAGTATTTATCTTTGCATTCCTCATGGTCTCTTGTTTTGCTTTTTGCACATTGTTTGTTCTTCATAAAGTTCTGGGATGGTGTTTACTGCTCATAAATACCTTTGGAATGACAGGGCATAAAGTAATACTGCATCTGATATTTTCACAACTTTCACCTTCACTCCTTAAAAGAGAAAAGGCAAAAAGCAGAATGAATATGCCATATAAACTGGGGAATTAAAACAATATGCTTTAAAAAAAAAAAAAAAAAAAAAAAAAAACAGCTTCAGAAGCTATGGGCTCAGACATACGATTCTTCAATCAAAATCACACAGATAACTCCAAACAGTTGAATCCAGGCTTTTGAAATAAACCAAAAATTCAACCCATCACAATTCTGACAGAATCAAATAGAATGTCAAATTACACTGAAGCCAATTTCCCTTTCTATGGTCAATGAGTTTCGAATTTTTATGCTTGTTTACTATATTTGTTAGAAAAATTGCCTACTTGCTTTCCTGTAAAAGTGAGAGGGGCAGAGAAGTTTCCTAGACTCTTCTCAGACGCTTCAGCTAAAAAGTAAAATGAACACCAGCGCCAATAATTGAAAGTGGGGATGATGCCAGACACTGGGCACAGCTGCAGCAATTAAGCAAGCACCTGCTTCATGCTTCCTCTGCCTTCACCCGCTCCCTGCTTCATTTAGACTGGTTTCTGGGTTTTGTTGCTCCTGCTGCTGCTTCTGAGAATAAATGCGCCCCACTGCACAAGCACACAGGACCTTTTTTTTTTTCCTTCTTTTTCTTTCCTTTCCCTTTGACCTCCATTCACTCCAGCAAACTGAGTGTCAGGAGGTTCCAGATGAAGACGGAGTAGTAAAAAACACCTACATTTTTAAAATCTAGGGTTTTAGAAAACATTGAGGAAGATGTAACCATAATAATGACTGGGGTATGACAGCATTTATGTACCCTGCTCTTACTAAGCCGCAGAGTACACCATCCCAGGGAGACCCTGCAGACCCTGTGAAGAAGGAGATTCGATTTCTGGAAGCAAGATTTCTATTTCCTCAGTCCTGAACCTGAGATAATGTAACAAAAGCCAGTTCCTCTGCAGAGATTTCAGCTTGCAAAGGGACACGATCAAATAGCTCTAGACTGTTATCAATAGAGGCTTAGCATGAGCATCAAATGAGATATGAGAGAGGTTTTGAAAAGTTGAAAGAATTATGCAGATGTAAGGCAGGTGTTAATATTAAAGATATTTATCATAATCCATCTCAGAGAAACAAGATATTAAGTGTATTCATCCACTGGAAGTGAATTAGCACTTTTCAGAGCCCTGAGCTGCCCCCCCCCCATCTCTTTCCCCTTTTATCCTGTCTATAAAAGCTGGTTAATGATGCCTACATCAGAAGCTATTGTGAGGCTTAAATGAGATAATGTATGGGAAGCACCTTGCTCTGTGCCTTGTATAGAAAAGACATTTAGTAAGTGTGAATTGCATTCAGAGAGGAAAATCAAGTACATTATCCTGAGGATTCTTCATACTTGCAGCCCATCAATAGATGCTTCACATTGAATTACATGTTTCCAAGAGAGAAAAATGGAACAACAGTACACAATCAGTGGAGCCAGCTGCTTCTCACACGGAGGAAACAGATGTGAAATAAACATATCCGTCCTTCGATTTTTGAGCGTCAACGTAGCAAATCCCCTCTTCCCGTTACTTCTCTTTTCCCCTGGGGGAAACATTTCAAAGCTGCTTTTAAATTATTGCTAACACAGACATTCACAAAACAGAGATTCTGAGAATGAAGCAAGAGCTTCCAGGTACCGGCAAGAAGCTCCTTGAGGGCAGGGAGCACTCCACCCGGCTTTCTGCCACATCCCAGCATGTACAAGAGTGCCTGGCACACAAGGGCGCTTGTATTTATTGAGTGACTTCAACACATCCACAAAATGAGATACCAAATTAAGCATCCATTATCAATGTAATTGGCGTGTTCTTTATCTGCCTGTAGTGCAAAATAAAGTCACATACATTTTAGTACCAAACTGTAAGGGCTCTGACGTGGGTTGGGATAGTTTGCCCTACTCTTCTAAGGTACTTATCCCATGAATAAGACCAAGAACTCCAAGAGGTGATAGTCCAAACTGGTTAATTTCTTAATTGCTAATTAGTTTATATTGCCTCACAGAAAAAGAAACCAGACAGTCTAGTCAGCCCACCAAAGATCTCTGCTGTCAGCTGTTTGTAATGCTTTGCTATGCACATCACTACAAAAACCATACGGTTCTGTTACCTAGACTATCTGTTTGTTTTAGATACCATTAGAGTACCAAGATAGACAATCATTGGTCGTCCTAACAGATTCTTAGGAAGTGGCTGGAGATGTTTGTTCTCTCTCTCTCAATCTCTTCCCAACCTACCCAGAGACCATGCCCACCTTTGTAACAGCTGCACAAAATGGGTGTGAGCTTCTGGGTTACATCCAGTTTATACACACAGAGCCATTTTTTCCCTGAGGCATGTCCATAGTGCCTGGGTGGCTGGATCAATAGGTGCAACATTCACTCTACAATTTTCCCAGAACCTTTTCCTTGACCCCTCTCACCACTGGAGAAAGAACTAAACTCTGAGCCTGAGTTCAAGGGGGTAAGATTTGAGTAGAACCTCAAGGTTTGGAAGAGGAAGAGATAAACAGAATAGGAAAGCAAACAATGTGACCAAAGACAGAGTAGCAGGAAGCCCAGGGCCATGGGCAACCTTCACACGGCTGGACACAGAATTCATGCAGGGGTGGGGAGGTGAAGACATAGAAAGGGAGAGCCATTATAAGTCTAACATTAGGGACTGAGTGGAGTACAGAAAGGTCAAGATTTAAAACAGGGCAAACTCAGTGGCTCACACTATAATCCCAGCATTTTGGGAAGGCAAGGTGGGAGAATCACTTAAGGTCAGGAGTTTAAAACCAGCCTGGGCAAAAATCAAAAAATTAGCCAGGCAGGATAGTGTGTGCTTTTAGTCTTAGCTATTCAAGAGGCTGAGGCTCGAGGAATGCTTGAGCCCAGGACTTTGAGGATACAGTAAGCTATGATTAGGCCACTGCACTCAAGCCTGGATGACACAGAAAAACCTAGTCTTTTAAAAAATAAATAAATTGATTTAAAGCAGCAATCATTCTTTCCTCAGAATAGGACCAAGATGCATTGGAAGAGTCATTCTACCACATTTTAGACTTGACACAGAGAACTAGAATCTGCTCCCACCATTCCATGTACTACAGAGCAGTGGAGGTGCTAGGGTAGCCCTAGCAAGCTACAATGGCACTTGGGAGTAGACTGTCTTCCAACTGGGAGATGTCCTCCAGGCTGGTCTATTATATAACATGGACTAATTCAATGATAGTAACAGGTTAAAGGTCTTATAGAAGACTTTGAAAATACACTTAAATCAGTCTAAGACAATCCAAAAAGTGATAGTGACCTTGAGAGTGGAATCTCCCATATCTCATCTACTTTGATTGGTAAGGACTATGTTTGTTCACTGATTGGGCCAAGGAGAAAGTAATTGGCCTTGAAGACAGATCTCTCATTGGACTTCAACCCTTGTCTTAAAATAGAACTACTTGGGGAACAAAAAAAAAAAAAATTCCTCATGTCCATATCCACATCGGTGATTCTAGACTCATGTGGTACAAGGGAACAATAAGTACAAAGGCCTGGAGGCAAAAGAACATGGTGAGCTTATGGAGATGGTCATAGTGTACGTGGCTTGAACGCAGAACAGGGTAACAAATTCATCACCTGGGGTATCAGTGACACATTGGGACTACCACTGCTCCAAAGGATGTTTGGAGGATGCCCTGCCCCCAAGTCTGAAATGTGGTAGGTGCACCTGCAGTCATATTAAAGCAAGTGCTGTAAAGCAAGGGAATCTTAAAGGACTCTTTGAGAAAGGTACAATGGTTAAGGGGGCAGGCTTGGATTCAGCACAAGATGAACTCATGTCTATTATCTAGCACCTGGGGAACACGCCAGGGGAACCAGACCAGAGCCTTTGAGGGAATCAAATTCCTATAAAGATACTGCCCTTGGATTGCCTTGTCCTCATCCTATTCCTGCTATTGTCCTTTTAGTATAGTTTCAGAAATCATAATACCCACGTTACCTTGCAAATTTCAGAAAATGCCCAGGCTTGGAGATTATGGTCATTGACAGTTTTTTGTCTACTTGCAAAGCCCAATAACCTGTGAGCAGATTCTTAAGCTCTACCAAGAACTTACCATAACAATAACCTATCCCAGTTGAGTCACTTACTTGCTACGTGATACTGGGCAAATTACTTTTCTTGTCTAAAAGTCAGTTTCATCTTTAATATGGGAATGATGATGAGTAGTTGTGGCAGAAACTCTGTGTCGCCAAACTCTTTCCTTTTCCTCCTAGTGGTTCCCCTACTGGACATTTCTCAGCCTCTCTTGCAGCTAGACAGACCACATGACTAAGTACCGGCCCATGGAATGTAGGCAGAAGTGATGCATGCCACATCTTGGCCTAGACCTTAAAAAGCCTCCCATGGGATCCTGGCCATGTATACTCTTTCTCTACTCACTTATCTGTCAGGGGGAGACAGAAGATCCAGTGAAGAACTGAATCCTTGGTCCTAGGGAGTGTGGGGTTACTTAAGAAGGAACTTGAGAAGTTGGATACAGTGGCTCACACCTGTAATCCTAGCACTCTGGGAGGCCGAGGTAGGAGGATTACCTGAGTTCATGGGTTCAAGACCAGCCTGAGCAAATGTAAGACCCCATCTCTAAAAAATAGCTGAATATTATGGTAGGCAGCTGTAGTCCCAGCTACTGGGAGGCCGAGGCAAGAGAATTGTTTGAGCCCCGGAGTTTGAGGTTGCTGTGAATTATGATGCCACAGCACTCTACTGAGGGTGACAAAGTGAGACTCTGTCTCCAAAAAAAAGAAGGAACTTGAGTTCCTCCCTTTCTTCCTGCTTTCACTGTGAAATGAATGAAAAACCAGGCTTTAAGCCACTGAGATTTGGGGCTATTTTGTACACCAATAGCTTACCCAGACTAATATGTACATCACTTGTGAGGATCAAACAAGAAAAGTTATGTATAAGCACTTTGTCAGGCACATAATAAAAGTTTAGGAAGTAATAACTATTTATTATTGTATGATATCTGCCCTGCTTTAGGTATGTAGACTTTTCCCTTCCCAATTTTCCAGTGCTATTTCTTCCCTTTGATCCAGTGGCCAAGGCAACCCTGGATATCTTGTGCTGCTTTGAGTATAAGCCTGATTCCAATTTAATGCACTGCTTCTCTCTGGACCAAGAATTTCCTCGCAAAAATATGAAGAGTAGAGGGGATGTTTCTATTGACATGATAATGGTTCTGAAATGAGTCAGAAGCATGAGGCAGCCCAACTGGCACCATTCATCACAGCTCCATTTTTGCTTTCCCTGCCTTTCTGTATGAAGGCTACGAGGCTGAGAGTTAAATTAATTTGAGAGCTGCCTTGGATGAGCAGCACAATCTGCTGCACTGGAGAAAACATTTCATAAAAACTGTTCCTGCCGAATTTTCATGAAACGTCCAAATTTTAATTAGAAACTGGAGAACCAGATGGGCAGCAAAAGGAATTTGAGGTAACGGGAGAGCAAGTGCTCATACGCTAAGGTGGAAGTCAATAACCATGTGACTAGGCGGCCACTTAACTGATATGATTTGAGGAGTTCTCAAGGTTCTTCTTGTGGCCCCAAACATCTCCTCCTTTGCATGAGCAATGCCTGAAGTTGTTAATAATCACCTTCCACGATCACATGTCTCTATATAGTTGAACCTTGAACAATATAAGCTTAGGGGTGCTGACTTCCCCACAGTTGAAAATCCTCGTATCACTTTTGATTCCCCTAAAACGTAACTGCTAATCATCTGTTAACCCAGAAGCCTTACCAATAACATAGATGATTAGCACATATTTTCTATGTTATATGCATTATATATTGTACTCTTACAATAAAATAAGCTAAGAAAGGAAAATGTTATAAGAAAATCATAAGGAAGAGAAAATATATTTACTAGTCATTATGTGGAAGTGGACCATCATAAAGGGTTTCATCCTCATCGTCTTCACGCTGAGTAGGCTGAAGAGGAGGGGGGGGGTTGGTCTTATTGTCTCGGGGGTGGCAGAGGTGGAGGTTGGGAAGAAGGTGAAAGAGAGGCCAGCAGGTAACTCTGCAGAAATACATTATAATTTCTATCTGACTTGTTTTGCTTTTTCATTTCTTAAAAAATGTTTCTATTTGGTACCTATCTTTCTTCCACCAAATGCTTTAATTTCAGTGCTGTGTTGTAGAATAGTCCATCTCATAAAAGAAGTCAAAAGTAGCCTAGAGTAATTGGACCCCTTCGGCTGGATTGTGTTCTGATCAGTTGTAATATTGCCTCTTCTTCGTCTTCTTGCTCATTGTCTGCACTGGTTCAGAAACTGTCTCCACAAAGTCATCCTCTCTTAATTCCTCTACCGTGTGTCTATTAGCTCTTGAATTTCTCTGCCATCCATATTTTGAAACCCTTCACACACACACCTCCCACCATTTTAGCCATAAACACAATCTCATCTGCATTAAAAATCTTTTTTGGCAGATATTCTTTCTCCTCAATAATTATCCTAATGGTGTCTGGGAACTCATACGCCACCTTTAGGTGAATAGAACCTGCTTCTCCTGTTATCCTGAATTTTAAAAGCCAAACCTCTTTCTAAAAGTATCAGGTCATGTTTTGCTGGCATTAAATTCTCCAGCCTTAGATCCTTCACCTTTCTATGGCTTTAAGTTTTTATATAATGACTTTGCTTTTTATTGAATCATATTAGAGTCTATAGGTACATCTTTTTTTTTTTTTTTTTTTTTTTTTTTGCATTTTTGGCCGGGGCCAGGCTTGAACCTGCCACCCCAGGTATCTGGGGCTGGGGCCCTACTCCTTTGAGCCACAGGTGCCGCCCTACAGGTATATCTTTCTCACAGAAATCCTGTGAGAAAGCTGTACTTTCAATAAAAGCTATATTTTCAAATGCGATAAAAAGGCACTTCTCAAAAAGTGCAAGGTTTTCACACCTGCTGACTATGACAGCCTTGCACATTTCTTTTTCTTTTTTTTTTTTATAATGATCCTTGCACTAGATCATTTATTTTGATATGGTGGGCAACTAAAGTCTATAGTACTCATTAAACAATTCAATTTTTTTCTTGTAATGTTTTATTTTCTGCTTCTTGACACTTTCAGTGTCACTAGTGGCTCCCATGGGGTTATTCAAAGTTGATGGTATTGCACCAAATAAACATTATGAAAAATAGGTAAGAACTATGAGGCATCACTTTTTCCTGCAACACACGGTAGTAAAGAATGTACTACAGTTAATTTTATGCAGTTATAATTTTATACTGTATCTTTTCATTTGTTTACATCTGTAAGTGTATATGTAAGTTTTGATAAGTTTATTATAAAAGATGTATGTACACTTTACAATAGTAAATGATAAAGTAAACTAGTATCTATACATTTTATGCTTTCATATCATACCATTTTCTTTTTAAAAATTTTAGGTTAAGCAGTTTATCTGCAAGTTTTTTCAAATTGCTGTAAATCTCCAAACACTTGAAAAACATCCACGTATAAGCAGATGCACACACTCCAAACCTGTGTTGTTCTAGGGTCAACTGAAAATGATCCCAATGCTCATAATTCCCCCGCAAAGCTGAGTGACAGCTATGGCCCACAGGACTTTATGAAATCCAGTAATCTGCAACAAGATCACATAGCTGGTTAACGGCAGAGCACAGACTCACCCATGTGTCCAGATGTCAAGGTTTTTTCCACAATACAATTGCCTCTGCCATTATTAAAGCTTCATCTCTTTGGATTACATGCTTTCTAAGTAACTGAACATTCAAATGAAATCTTACCTGAATCTTAGTATGTAAGTGGAGATGTTTGGCTAAGGTGTGTTTATGGAGAGGAAAAGCAAGGAGAGTTGGAAAGTGAAGCAAACCCCAACGAACACATCTAAAATCCCTTAGGCTGAAGTACCCATTCAATATTTAAACACAAACAGCCTTGGAGGAGCCACTGTCAATACTCAGATCTTGTACCCTATCTGACATTTCCCTCCCACCTGAGATGAGATAGAATAACAGACCCAAACTAAAGGACCCTGTTGGTGTTTGGCAAGGTGGGAAGGAAGAGAGAAAGAAAGAGTAGACCCAAGAATAAGAACAACTTTACGTTTCACTCCAGGTTTTCTCTGTTTGTCGGAAGAATCAAATTCTTCTGCAGATTATAGATTCTGTGCTTCTTCAATATTGGTGCTTTAAAACTGCTGATACAGGCTCGGCGCTTGTAGCTCAAGTGGCTAAGGTGCCAGCCACATATGCCAGAGCTGGCGACTTCGAATCTGGCCCGGGTCTGCCAAACAACAATGACAACTACAACCAAAAAATAGCCAGGCATTGTGGAGGGCGCCTGTAGTCCCAGCTACTTGGGAGGCTGAGGTGAAAGAATCGTGTAAGCCCAGGAGTTGGAGGTTGCTGTGAGCTATGATGCCACAGCACTCTACTCAGGGTGACAATTTGAGGCTCTGTCTCCAAAAAAAAAAAAAAAAAAAAAAAAAAAAACTACTAATAGTTTACTACTAATTAGTATTAAAACTACTAATACAGAAAGAAAGAAAACCTAGAATTTAAAAAATAAAAAAGCAAATACCCAACGGAGGTCTTCGCTCTCCTTAAAGTGTGATCTTTATATTCTAGAAATATGAGTTTCTTAAACTTGTCAAAGTATAGTTTTCAAAGAAGAGTCAAAACAGGATTCTTATACAAATATAAAATGAACGTGTGTCAGAGATTTATTCAGTTCCTCAGTGAAGGATAAAATCGGTTTCCAAGAGAATCGGAGACATTAAAATCGAATGGCATTGGAGACAGAATATTGAAATAAGCCAGTTGAATTAGATACAAAATTAGTTACTGTCCTACAGATAATAGAGCCATAACCTCAAGGATTATATTTGCTACCTTTCAGAATTAACATACCTCTCTACTAGACATAGGTCTACAAGTTCAGGTTTAACTTCAAAGTCTGGGTCTTCGGTCACCAGTAAGCAGAAACTCCAAGGAAAACTCCTTAGGCTGGATAATTAAATAGCGCAGGGCTATTTAACCCGTGCTCCACTATAACACTCAGAGGATACGCTGCTCTTCCTTTGTCTTCCGTCCAAGTTTTGAATCCCAATGCCTCAAGCTGAGCTCAGGCAGATCAAAAATCTTCTAGTTTAAATTCTGAGTTGCCCTTGAATGTGTGAGTGTATTCAAACAAAAGGAAAGAAAAAGAAGTGGAACGAACACTTGTATTAACCTGCTCGGGTCTGGTTGGGTCACCATCATAGAACACTATAGACTGGGTGGCAGAAACAACAGGCACATATTGATTTTCTCACTGTCTAGAGACTGGAAGTCCAATAGCAAGGTGTCAGCAGGTGGTTTCTCTTGGCTTGCAGATAGTTACTGACTTTCCCCTGTGCCCTCACATGGCTTTTCCTCTGTGTGTGCACACCCTGGTGTCTTTTCTTTTTTTTCATTGGGATAGCCCTTAGTGTAATACAGGACTCCAGCATTATCACCTCATTTAACCTTGATTACCTCCTAGAAACCTCACTTCCAAATGCAGTCGCACTGAAGGTTAGAGCTTCAACATATGAATTTGGGGAAGGACAATTCAGTCCACAACAACGCTTTCTTTGTGCTAAGCACTTTCAAGTAAAGAACACTCTTGAATGCTCACCCCAAATGGAAGAGATGCTAACATTTCATAGATATTGTCAGGGAGGTTAAATAACCTTCAAAAGATCACTACCCAGGTAGCACATGGCAAGATTGTCACCTGACTCATACAAGGGAGTCAGGAAATAAAAGCAAGCCATTTGTGGAGCAGTTGTGGCTTCCTTATATTTGCTATGTGTTGCACAGGAGGACCCTTCATCCTCATTTTTGCTTTCCACAATTTCAGTTACCCACAGTCAACTGTGGTCCAAAAATTATTACATGATAAATTCCAGAAATAAGCTATTCGTAAGTTTTAAATTGTATACTTGAGTAGTGGGATGAGCTCTCACGTCATCTCCCTTTATCTTGCCTGGGGGCATGAATCATCCCTTTGTCCAGTGGAGCCATGATGTACTATATGCCACTTGCTCATTAATCACTAAGTAGCCAACTGGGTTGTCAGATCAAGAACAAAAAAAGTTAGTGTATAGTATATAGAGTTCACTAAGGTCTGAAGTTTTAGGCATCCACTGAGGATCTTGGACTCCTATAATCTTTTAATCTCTAAAATGAAAAGGTCCTGTGGGATTGTCTTCCAGGGAGGCATCATCAAGAGAAGCTATAGAGATTGAGACCTGGGGATTGTAGGAACCAGAGAGATTGGTAGGAACCAGCCACCAAGCTGCCTGGGAGTTGCAGAATGGAAGAGAAGAGGGACAAACAGCTGGCCTGGGCCTGGGACTGATGGTGGAAATACCTGTGCAGGTCCTAGTAAGTCAGGAGAGACTATGTAGGCAGCCTCGTCCCCCTCCTTGAACCCTCCCTTACTGCCTTAGAATTCACTGAGCTCTGCCTATGGCCAGTACTACCAGATGCTGGGGGATTTATAATACCTACCAAGGAGTCCTTTCTTTATTCTCTCTAAAGATCTCTGTCTGGGAATAATAATGCCTTCTCTTGATCCCCCCCCCCCAAAAAAAACCTGCTCTTTATAAGAAACAATCAATTAACTTTCTCATTTTCTTGGGTTCAAGTCCTAGCTCTGCTATTGGTTAGGGGTATAACCTATTTATTTCTCCTCTGTAGCCTCAATATCCTTATTTGGAAAATGAGCATGTCAATACTGTCCACCTCAGAGAAATAAATGATACAGTGTAATATACATAGAACGTTTCTTAGCACAATGCTCAAAGCCCAAGCAAGTCCTGAAGCATGACGCCTTTTTCTCTTTGTACTTTTTTTCTTGTTTGTCATTATTGTCTCTGTTCCTTTGAAACTACATCAAAACCCTTGGTCGGATGGCGACTGAGTAACAGCTTCCCTGCAACTGGGCATGGCGAGTCTGGGGAGACAAAACTCCAGACATCCCTGGCCGGTGGGATCTGCCTATGATCATCCCTTTGAGGATACAGGGAGCCAGCAAGGGACTTCTGGACCCCAGGACGAAGACAAAAACAGTGGAAAATGGGCAAGTGGCTGCGTGTGTCGATTGACCTAACCACGCCCGCAACCGTGAGTACAAGAAGCAGTGAGACTGCAAACTGGAAAGGCCTTACCTGTGAACTTTTTTGGCATTCTTGGACTTGGCGCTCAGTTGAGCTGCCTCGGGGAGAGCTTGAGCAAAAGTGTGGAGAACATTGGGCATTGTCGGGGGCCCCAAAATGA
>CAUYPK010082962.1:0-12843 GCA_963574355.1 Loris lydekkerianus
TTGTATATCTGGACAACACCAGGGATTCTACTACAAAACTCTTAGAAGTGATCAAGGAATACAGCAGCGTCTCAGGTTACAAAATCAACATTCATAAATCGGTAGCCTTTATATGTACCAACAATAGTCAAGCTGAAAAAACAGTTAAGGACTCTATTCCATTCACAGTAGTGCCAAAGAAAATGAAATATTTGGGAGTTTATCTAACAAAGGGCGTGAAAGATCTCTATAAAGAGAACTATGAAACTTTAAGAAAAGAAATAGCTGAAGATGTTAACAAATGGAAAAACATACCATGTTCATGGCTGGGAAGACTCAACATTGTTAAAATGTCCATATTACCCAAAGCAATATACAATTTTAATGCAATCCCTATTAAAGCTCCACTGTCATACTTTAAATATCTTGAAAAAATAATACTTTATTTTATGTAGAATCAGAAAAAACTTTGAATAGCCAAGACATTACTCAGAAATAAAAACAAAGCAGGAGGAATCACGCTACCAGACCTCAGACTGTACTATAAATCAATAGTGACCAAAACAGCATGGTACTGGCACAAAAACAGAGAGGTAGATGTCTGGAACAGAATAGAGAACCAAGAGATGAACCCAGCTACTTACTGTTATTTGATCTTTGACAATTAAAAACATTTAGTGGGGAAAAGATTCTCTATTTAACAAATGATGGTGGGTGAACTGGCTGGCAACCTGTAAAAGACTGAAACTGGACCCACACCATTTCACCATTAACTAAAATAATTTTTTTAAGCTAAAACATTAGCCAAGCATGATGGCTTAATATATATGTAATTCCAACTCTTCAGGAGGCTCAGATAGGAGATTTGCTTAAGCCTAGGAGTATGAAGTTACAGTGAGGTATGATTACACCACCACATTTCAGCCCAGGAGACGCAGTAAGACCCTATCTCTTAAAAAGAAAATAATAATAAAAGAGTGCCTAAGATTAAAAGTGTTGTAAGGATATGGAATAATGAGAGATATCAGTTATTGATATTGGAGTGCAAAAATTTTCCTAGCAATTCAAATTCTAGAAATTTACCCAAGAGAAACGAAATTCCACATTAATAAAAAGACATACACAAGAATGCTTACAGTAGGCTTATTCACAGTAAATTTAAAAATTGGCAGAGGAATGGAAAAATTGTGTTATATTCATATAATAGCATACAGTTGACCAATAAAGATGATTAATCTTTGAATACTTTCAATTTCAGGGCAAACGTAACATCTTTCCTTACCCATTGCAAGATTCAAGGCTGATTTCCCCTACAACAGAAGACAGGTTGACAAGAGAAAAAAACTACACACATGTTTTTAATATAAGTTTTAAAAGACATGAGAGCTTTTGGAAATAATGAATCAATGCAACAGCAAAACCTAGTATTTTTACGTTTAGCCTTGAAGAGAAGACAACTGTGCAAAAGTTTAATTAGGGGGCAATACCTGTGGCTCAAAGGAGTAGGATGCGGGCCCCATTTGCCAGAGTTGGTGGTTTCAAACCCCGCCACGGCCAAAAACTGCAAAAAAAAAAAAAAAAAAAAAAAAGTTTAATTGGACACAGTGGGTATGAGCTATAACAGAAATAAACTGTGGGAAACTTAGCAAGTCCTGTTCGTTTAAATTTTTCACGTCCCTCTGTCTTCAGAGATCGACATTTCTTTCCTCGGGGTACAGGGAGGGCCCTTGTGTAATGAGGTGTCATTCAGAGGAAGGTCAGTTGGGTTTTATGACCTGCTTCAAGAGAGAAGGGATGAGGGAAGGTGAGAAAGACCTGCCTACTTCTGCTATTTTCTTCCATGCCAAGGTGGCATATTTTTATGTAGTGTGTTCTGAACCCCATCAAAACAACAGGGGTAAATCACATAAGCATGACATGAATGAAAAATGTCAGGCATAAAAGAATACTTCCTCTGTAACTGCTATTCAAAACTAAGCAAGAACTTTCTCCAGTTCAAGAAACCATGGTAGGCCCAGGTGGGGGCAGGTAAACCAGACTTTAAAATATGAGTGGACCTTCTATGTCTTGACTGAGGTGTTACTCCCTGGATATACACATTTGTTAAGACTCATTATGCATAAGATAAGTGCTTGTTTACTGTTATTTAACTTATCCCTCAATGGAAACAATGAAGAAAAAAAATTTGCTCAAATACTAACCACTTCCTGAATCAGCTCCTATTCAATATCTATCTTCAGACACACTTCCCATCTGAATTGTTGCTGCCCTTCATTAACACTTTTACTCCTTCCACCAGTGTCAGTCCCGCAAGCCAAGTCCTTTCCAATTCCAAACTTTTCCCATTTATAACTAGAGAGATTTTTCATCTCAGCCTGTCTCAACAATAGTTCTGTCCAAATAATGGAAATAAGGATCCATTAACAACAACTAAAAGTGCAGAAACTTCTTTGCAATTTGATGATTTCTTATTATACTGGATATTCAAAGAAATTCACATGGTCATTTCATTCAGTAGATGTTTTGTCGTATCTATTGTAAGTCTTATACCGTTCTAGGCATTTAGTTGTATAGCTTTAATGAGGTGAGGAATAACAATTTGCATCTGATCTTTAAAAATTTGTGTTTTTCTGAGGCAGGTGTTGTGGTGGGCAGCCATAGTCCCAGCTACTTGGGAGGTGGAGACAAGAGGATTGCTTGAGGCCAGGAGTTTGAGGTTGCTGTGAGTATGATGCCACGGCACTCTACCAACAGTGACAAAGTGAGATTCTGTCTCAAAAAAAAAAAAAAAAAAATTGTCTTTTTTTGACATTTCATAGCTGCAACTATGACATGTTAACATATAAAGTAGAAATAAAATAATAGAACTGGGTTTCCATCATGGCTACTTCTATGATCAGAAATTTCTTCAAACCGCCAGTTTATTGGTGATTCACATCACTTTTTGAGAGAAGTAAATCAATCTTGTTATAGTTTTATTAACATACTGGCATTATCTATGATCTATACATTTTTTCATAAACTATAATTCATTGAAACAAAAATGCATCATCTGTAACTCTTCATACCAGGGTTGCCTTTTTGGAGACAGAGTCTTACTCTGATGCCCCTGGGTAGAGTGCTGTGACATTGTAGCTCACAGCAACCTCAAACTCTGGGGCTCAAGAGATCGCCTTGCCTCAGCCTCTGGCGTAGCTGGGACTAGAGGAGTAGGGTTACCTTTTAAAGAAATTAATCATAATATTTTCATTTATAAACACAATTCAGTTAAACCCCAAATTGTCAAAATTTATAATAAAATATGCAGGACTTCCTTTTTTTTTTTTTTAAGATTCAAAGCTACCTTATTTATTTGGCTAGCAACATACTATATTTAATATAGAACTGGCTTGAAATCAGAGCCAATTAGAACATAGACTTATACTATTGCTACAAGTATTAGCAAATCAAACTACCAGTCATTTTTATATGATAAAAAGTTGCTTAACTTTTTCAAATAATCAGAGCTGTTAAGGTTATCAACTGAGTAAACATAACTTTAGTTTCTAAGTTGCAAATTTATTATGTAAAATATAGGACTATTTAGCTTGTTTTCAATAGTTCTGATATGTGTTTTTTCAGTAAATTTTGCTTTTAAATGTTAATGCACCCATATATTAGCAAATGCTGTCTTATAAATATCAAAGCAAATTATATCTAGAGAATTTCAGTTTATCAATAATTTTGAATACAACTTAAAATACTACTATTTATTAAAGGTTTTTTGAAATATGTCATTTGGTGAACTTCACATTAATTTGCAGTCTTATATTCAATGAAAATTATATCTACCTTTACTGTAATACCTACTGTGAAGCTAATTGCATACCACTGCTGCTAGTGCACTGTGATTTAGTATAAAGAAATCATTTGTAAACATATATTTTGAAAACCACAGCTACATTATTAAATATCATCAACATTATTTCCAAACATAAATTCATATTTTTTTCTGGCTGTCTAAATCATTCTAATGGGAAAAAAAATGTATGCCTTACTTTTAAAACAAAATGTTAAGATTCCATTGTAGGATTTTCTTACCAGTGGCAAATGTAAGTGTAATTATTCTAGTTCCACTGAAAATGTACACTAATCTGTTTCATCTTAATAAAAACTATATGAAGTCTTATTTGTAAGGACTTAAAATTTAGCTAAGCTTTTACCTGTTTAACAAGGTCAAATTTGGCAGCCAAAAGTACCTACTCAAGTTTCTATCTAAATTTATAGTATAAAATGGCAAAGTTACAAGTATGATAAATGTGTCAAAGAAGCATACAAAATTACCGGTTGAATTTATTTATCACTGAGTCAAAATTGAACTGGACGTAGACTATTTTAATTTTATTAGTGAACATTCTTTTTGATGGACCTAAGGTACTGTGTCAAAAGTGAGTTAAAAATAAGAAGCATTCTATATTAATTGGTTAAGCCAACCCTATTAAAACTCAATTTCCCCTATGAATAAGAGGACTAACTTGATGATTTTTGGATGTGGAGGAAAGTAAAAAACTAGATGAAAATAGTATTTTTGTTTATTGTATTTTTTAAAAAAATTCCAACAATAAATGAGCTTGTCAAGTTTCAGGATATTTTTCTTAAACTGGAAGGCTCAGCATTCAAATTTTCTCTCTCTAGAAAACATTGAGAAAATATTGAACTTACATGTATCAAGTATTTTTTCTTCCAAATTTAATGAGTTTTATTACAATCATGTTGTGGCATGACTCTTGCTCTCTGCGCTATGCCTTACACTGTCGCTTTGAAAGTGCAATTAACAAAACATTTCTCTCTAGGGCAGTGCAAGAAAGTCTTTCCCCATACATTTGAATCCACTTAAAGTGGTCTATTAGTCAGACTGGATTTACTGATATGCAAATATCAGTAAATATGTAAATTGCAGAATGATTTACTTCTAAGATTTGATTCATGTTTGTGTTATTTTATTATCTTTCTATTAAAATGTTAAAGTTACCTTGAGGTCTGACCCATCACATAGCAAGGTCAAAGGCTGTGAACCAGTGATTGTAATAAGTGAAATGATGAGTTAGTCCAAAGTTAAAAGAGCATATTTTAAGATACGGTTCTGTTGCATGATGAAAAACTGAAAATTTTAAATATTAAAAATTGAAGTCCTGAAATCCAATGTAAAGTATAAGACATGAAGATTTTTGTTGATAATTGGATAGAAGGAACAGTACATTGATTTCCATATAATTTTTCCAGTATAGCAAATATTTATAAGGTAACTACATTTTTGCTGAAACGACTTGGAATCACTACTGATTAATTCAGTCAACTCTACATATTCTACTCAATGTATATTTCCCTTCACACATTAGGAAGATGGTTTATGACTAGTCTCCTTGTTACAAAGCAACCACAAAAATATTAATGAATATTTTAATGTCATAATATTTCCCATCATCTGTGGAGTCTCTGCTAAATGAATTAGGATTTGGACACTAGGATAAAACAGAAAAGAAAGCCTGGTGTTCACCAACACATCAGTTTATGCTGGTATGTATCAAGTTGATTGGAACAATGGAATTTCATTCTTTTTTGTATTTCTGGGAGTTTTGTTTGCTTTTCTTTTGTAAAGAAAATTAAATAGTTGCAGGAAAAGATCCTTTAGCTACATAAAATTTTGTTTTATAAAATGTCATGGCCCCATTCATATTTCTTTCTTGTTCTTACAGTTAATATATTCAACTTTGGGGGCTCTTGTATTGGGGAGTGTCTTGTATTAACTGCTCCCATTTTTGTTTCCTTTTTATACTAAAGCTGTACGAAGACATAGATTAGGCAGAGTAAATATCTAAATGTAAAAACAAAGCATATGAAGATAGCTTTTCAAAACAAATACCCTACTCTTCTTTTGCAGAGATTTTTCAGAATAGTGAACTTTTGCTTGTTTTGTTTTTGTTGCTTGTTTCCCTGATGTACCTGTAAGTCCTTGGTGGGTCCCTGTTCTCTTCTACCACCTGAACTGTTCCTCATTGCATGGAATGTGAGGACACTCTGGCTTCAATTGTTTGCACTCCCCTGCACGCCTACGCGTGTCTGACTGGTGAGGCAATGGTCCCCTATTCTCTACATGAATAATCACTTTAGCAAAAGGATGCACCTCCCCTGCCCTATACTATATTCTCTAATGTCCTGCCTTCCTCTTACCTTTCCCCTCTTTTTTCTTCATTCTCCCTTTATTTTCTCATGCTTTCATCCTTTGACTAGTTTTGTCTTTACTGAATGTTTACCATGCACCAGGTGCTAGATGCGTGAATGGGATCATGAAAACAACATTGTGGGGAGACTGTTGAGTAAACCTATACCATGAGAAAAGTAGGTACACCATGCTCTGAGAACACAAGGGAGTGGTGGATACACAAGTCTTGGTGAGTCAGAAATAGATCAGAGTTTTTATACGTGAAACCAGAAAGATAGGCAGGAGTTCTCCAGGCACCTACTGAAACCCATTTCTCCCCCAAATGTCTCATCGATCAGCCAGGTCAAGGCTGCGTTGATCTATTCAATCTTTTATTATTTTTTTGTTTGTTTTCTTTTCTACTCTTGATTTCCTCCAAGCTTTACTGAAGCATATTTGCAAATAAAAATTGTGTATATTTATCATATACAGAGTGATATTTTGATATATATCATTGAGAAATAATTGCCCCAATCATGATAATTAACGTATTCATCACCTCACATAGCGTGTGTGTGTGGTGAGACATTTACAATCTTCACTCAGCGAATTTCAACAATACAATACACTATTAATACCTGTAGTCATCATGCTATACATTAGCTGTCCGGTACTTATTCATAGTGCCTAACTCAAATGTTTGCCTTTTCATCATCTCTCTGCTTTGCTCCCCTCCCCAGTTCCTGACAACCACCATGCTATTCTCCGCCTCCTCCATGAGTTTGACCTTTTAAAATTCCACTTACAAGTGAGATCGAGGTTGAAATCTCATTTCACTTAAGGCCTGGGTAACCTAGAAGTACAAAGTAAGATTGTTCTAAATGCCCACGTAAGTGTCTAAGACCATACATGTAGCCAAATTTTCTTAAATACAAATTTAAAAAGAGTTTTGCAGTTATTGCTGAATTTGTAAAAACTTACCTTTTCAATATTGAATTAATTCTTTGATTAGTAAAATCAATTTTTAGTTTTGTAATTTCTCTAAATAGAGCACCAACAGAAATTTTAACTCAGTGTGAAGATGCCAAACACAATTATGTCCTGGGTCCATGACATAAAAAGAGATAAACACTTAGGAGAACCTTTAGAGTTTTTTTTTGTTGTTGTTGTTTGTTTTTTTTGAGACAGAGTTTTACTATGTCACCCTTGGTAGAGTGCTGTGGTGCTCACAGCAACCTCAAACTCTTAGGCTTAAGCCATTCCCTTGTCTCAGCCTCCTAAGTAGCGGGGACTACAGGTGCCCGCCACAAGGCCTATCTTTTGTTATTGTTGTCACTGTTGTTTAACAGGCTCTGGCCGGGCTTGAACCCATCAGCCCCAAGGCATGTGGTTGGCACCCTAACCACTGAGCTATGGGCACCAAGCCCCCTTGGAGACTTTTTACAATAAAAGTAGAAGAAAATCAAACAGTTATTATTTTTTATTAATGAACCTTGTTAGTAATTGACAAAACATTTCAAGTGATTTATAAGTACATGTGTAAGTTCTACATCAGAAAATGACATTGTCTTTTATCTCTGAAAATATTCTCTGATTCAGATCTATTAAAATAATATAGTTGAAGTGATACATTTTTGTGTCAAAGAAAATGTTTTTGACATGACATATTAATCAGAGTAAGCAACTTTTAAATGTAACAAGTTTTAATGTTTTATGATAATTTGGTGATTTAAATTATATACCTCGATACAAATAACTAGAGTGCAATGGAATTTTCTGAATTTTCTTTTTAATTACAATTAAGTGACAGCAATTTATTTTTATAATATGATTATTTTATTCATGGTAATAGCTAATACATATTATTCAGTTCTTAAATAATCATTTCAATTATTCAGAGGGTACAAATAAAGCAGTGGGGTTCTCAACCTTCCTAATGCTGCAACCCTTTAATACAGTTTCTGTGAATCTTGACCCACAGGTTGAGTACTGCTGAAATAAAGCCTCAGTTGGACAGGAGGAATAAGTTTGATTTTTTTTTAGGTCAATTGTATAGTATAATAAATATTGCTAATAATTGAGTTCTGTACATTTCAGTATTGCTAAAAAAGTAAATTTTTCATGTTTTCATCGTCAAAAATTATAAATATTTTATATTATCAACATGTTAGTGAGCTTAATTTCATTTTATATTGTAGTAAAAATACTACCACTTTGACTCCACAAAAATGTACAACTATAATTTGTCAATATATAACAAAATTAAGAAAATTATTTAGTATTACTTTCTACATAATCTAAAATTAACATATTATTTATAATTCTGCCTTGTTGTATGACTAGTTTAATACAACCATAATATAAGTCAACAATATACAACAGCATAATTGCATACACCTATATGGAATTTCTCTGAGAATAGATTTGACCTTGGTGTACTGATACATGTTGTGAGCAGAAGGGAATGTCTTAAAGAGCCCCCAAAATGCGTTGTAACTGTGTGTAATAATTACTTCATATCTGGATGTCCCATGAAAAATGGGGGTCACACAAAGTTATTTAAAATACACGTATATACCCCCCACATGTATATGCAATCATCTTGCTCTAATAGATTCAGAGTCTCATGGACTGTACAAATCAGTAAAAATTATTTCATTTTCACCAATTTCAATATGGTCATTGCAGTAAATGGCTAACTTAAGCTATAATGTTCTTTTCTATAAAATAAAAGCATAATTTCTCCTAGAAATAAGACATCTAAGAAAAACACTTAGGACTTCAGTTGTTAATATGCAAATACCTAGAGCACCTTGATTACCATCTCTCCTGATGCATACGCAGGAAACCATTTCTCAACATTTTTGTTGGGAAATCTGTATAAACACATTTATAAACATTTTCTACATTACAGTATATATCATATTACATAATGAATATGCTATACAGTATGTATGTACACTTACATATAAACAAAAGATAAGGGAATCTCTTCAAACAAAATTGCTATACTAATTATGGACAGGATGTTCACTGAAGAGGAAGCAAGATAATTAGAGGTATGTTTGGAGGTAAGGTATGGGAAAGGCAAATAAAAGTTTCATTCATCACTCTGAAGAATTACTTGGTGTGAGAACTCAGCAACTAAAAAGGTTTTAGAGAGACCAGTAAAGTAATGGTGTAATGGCTTTAATTTTACTGGTTTCTGTCATGAATCTCCCACCTTCAAAGCAAAGTGAATGAAATAATATGATAAATTTACCTCTTCCTGAAACCAGGTCAATAAGCTTCTTCCAAAATGAATCTGAGCGCACTAGCAGTCCAGGACATTAAATAATGAATGTAACTTCTGCAAGTCCAGAAAAAAAGGGCATTACAGTACTGGAGAAATACAAAGGGAGTTTGCTTTTTTAACAAAACTGTCACAAAACATAGCCATATTCCTCAGGAATAAGTTAAGTTTCTCCAAAAATGAACAGATAATATTCTTTAAACATTCTAATTATGGCAATCCATTTGAAAAGCATGAAATAACTTTGGTTTTAAGTAACTATAAAAATTATCTTAATAGTTATAACCTCAACTATCAATATACTAGTTTTAAAAATAAACATTTTTCTGATTAAAAGTGTGAATGTGTATTTTCAAAAAGATGGGCTCACTGCCAACAGATTAATGGTTCAGGGGAACAAAATTTGTAACACATCAAAACAGGCAGTTTTCTATCAGAAAGTAAACACTGAAATTAATATATTTTAATCGAAACTTCCAATAAGTAAAAGAAAAATGGAAGCATATTATTATCAGCTTGATTTCCTTAGACATGTCTTTGGTATTTCTTGTAAGGCTATTGAAAGAAAAAAATCCTGAAAAGATCTGTGGCAAAACAACAATTAAAAAGAAAAATACGCTAAACAAAATGGTATTTTAAACTGTTAGAAGATAGGCCTTATTGCCAAAGCAGATATAGAAAAATTGCGTTAAAATGGTATCTTTGGTTAATACAACTAACATTGTGATGAGACGATACCTTCCTAATTGCTTACAAAAAATAATATTTAGAAAGAAAAATACCAGGGTGGCACCTGTGGCTCAAAGGAGTAGGGCGCCAGCCCCATATGCCAGAGGTGGCGGGTTCAAACCCAGCCCCTGACAAAAAACTGCAAAAAAAGAAAAAAAAGAAAAATACTTGCTTTTTGTATATACATGCAAGGATTTAGTTCAAATTATTGGTTTTATTAGTATGTTTCTTTGATTATACGCTGTGTTCAATTTTTTTATCTGAGTAAAAAGTATGTTTTGTTTTGTTCTGTTTTGCTTTTGTTTTCTTTGTGTGCAGGGAGTAACAAGGTCTTTAGTAATTTCTAATAATTAGAAATTTCTTGTTCTCAAGAAATTCTTTGTCAAGTTCTTTATATTTTTAATCAACCCTAATTTAATGATTCTTTTTCCTCCATTAGGAAAAAGGATGTAACACAAAAAGGTGAGTCTTCCCAATTCTCAAGTTAGATGTTTTTTTGTTTGTTTGTTTTTCATAAAAATATAAATTTCAAGCTTGGCATTGTAGCTGGTGCCTATAGTCCCAGCTACTCAGAAGGCTGAGGAGGGAGGATCATTGGAGCCCAAGAATTTGAGTTGTTGTGAGCTAAGAAGACACCATAGTACTCTACCCAGGGCTATAGATTGAGATTCTGTCTTATTAAGAAAAAAAAAAAAAAAGATAGATTTCACATTAGTATGACAAATGAAATATGCAATACAAAATTCTAGGGAGAAAATCATGCCAGCTTGCTGCTTAAAGTTTTTAATAAAACCAGGGGGATCTGACTTGGCGCTCATAACTCAGTGAATAGGGCGTTGGCAACATACACCGAGGCTGGCGAGTTAGAGCCCAGCCTGGGCCTGCTAAACAACAATGACAACTGCAACAACAACAACAACAACAACAAAAAAAATTGGTCGTTGTGGTGGGCACCTGTAGTCCCAGCTACTTGGGAGGCTAAGGCAAGAGATTCACTTAAGCCCAAGAGTTTGAGGTTGCTGTGAGCTGTGACATCACTTCACTCTGCAGAGGGCAACATAGTGAGACTCTGTCTCAAAAAACAAAACAAACAACAATAAAAAACAACAAAAAAACTGGGGGATCTGTTTTTTAAATATGCCTTAAGCAAAGTAATGAATTATTATTGGCTGTCTCTATACCCAGTTACTTTTACATGAAGAACATCTATGAAAGCAACGGTTTCTCAAATAAGACCCTCTATGTCCTTCCCAAAAAATAATAGATGTGTGTATGGAAGAGGGTCCTGATTTAACAAAAACATAACCAATATTCACCCACTGATTCAAGAATCAGTGTGACATTAAATATTATAAGTGCTATATGGTATTATGTTAAATAGAAAATGAAAGCACCCTTTTGACTTATCCAAAAGGAATATTGGGAAGGTAAAATTTTCATTCTTTTGCTTATCTTACAGACCCAAATTTACATATTTTCTACACCATGGAGTCAATCTGGATTCCAGCAAATGTAAATTTAATAAAGTAAGAATGTAATTATGAACTATTGTTTTTATACTGAACCCACAATAATCTTGTGGATGCCTTTCTAATTTATTAAACTTAAAGCTTAACATTATCAGGATGTTTAGGGCAATAGATGCTATTATGGATCTTGCGTAAGATTTATGGAGCTTTTGTGTGAATGTTAAAATATGTCCTCTTCCAAAATAAATAACTAGGAAAAGCCCTCCCCAAGCTCCTCTCCATCCCTTCCCTCACAGGAAACAATCAGAAAAATGTGACTTCTCTGTACAGGGGGGTGGGGGGAGGGAATTGGCTTTTTCTCTAATCTGGTAGAGTGTTGTGAAAGTATCTGAACTTTTACATTTGTGCATGAGTTTGGGAGTTGAACTTGGGTTGACTTTGGGCCTCATTCTTTCACTGCTCAGTCAGATACTTTTGCAAGAGACGTAAACTGCCCAATTATTCTCAATGGCTCTGACTAGCATCTATTCTTTCATCCCTCAATTAAATAAATCATTCAACTCAATGGAAAGAAGTAAAGTGCTTAATATTTACTTTTTATTTTATTTATTTATTTATTTATTTTTATTAAATCATAGCTATGTACATTGGTATGATCATGGGGCATCATACACTAGTTTCACAGACTGGTTGACACGTTTATATCACACTGGTTAGCATAGCCTTCCTGGCAATGTCACAGTTATTGTGTTAAGACATTTACATTCCACATTTACTAAGTTTGACATATACCCTTGTAAGATGCACCGCAGGTGTAATCCCACCAATCCCTCTCCCTCTACCCACCTCCACCCTCCCTCCCCTCCCGTTCCCCCTGCCCCGTATTCGTTAGGTGTAACTGGGTTATAGCTTTCATGTGAAAGCCCTAAATTAGTTTCCCAGAAGGACTGAGTACATTGGGAACTTTTTCTTCCATTCTTGAGATACTTTACTAAGAAGAATATGTTCCAGCTCCATCCATGTAAACATGAAAGAGGTAAAGTCTACATCTTTCTTTAAGGCTGCATAATAGTTCATGATGGACATATACCACAATTTATTAATCCATTCGTGGATTGATGACACTTGGGCTTTTTCTATGACTTAGCAATTGTGAATAGGGCTGCAATAAACATTCTGTTACAAATATCTTT